>JAXRJS010000068.1:5715000-5865000 GCA_037127375.1 Dione juno
ACAAATTCTACTTCGCAGTTATTCCCGCATATTCAAGACATTGCTTGTTGAGTGACGAAATCCAACAATGCGCTTTATCTCATCGGAGTGGGGCAGTAAAATAATTTAACCATACATCATATTAGCATAATTTACTCATAATTATAATATATTGAACGGCAATTATAGATGGCGTTAAGAGTAATAATTTTTTATAAACATATTTTTGTCTTCCAACGCATGATCTACTCTAACATTATGGTAACGGTATGGCCTTGTCATTTAACACATTTTGTATTAACAAAAAAATGTTTAAGAGTAGCTTTGGTGAAAAAAAGTTAAATAAACGCAAAGCAAAATTATATAACCACCTAGAATATACTCAGGTCAGAACCTCAGTGAAAGTTTTTACTCACCTAAGACGAGGGGTACAGGGAAAAGGTACGCAAACGCAAAAATATTCATGATTATTAGGTAGTTGAGACCTATGAGACGTTTACTCCCGGGTCTAGTAATTATTTAAACTTAAAAAGGCAATAAATATTATTTGTTAACTATTTAAAGTTTTGTTGTGTCCGGAATTTTCTAATTTATAATTTATAATTATTATTTATCAACATTTATTTATAGGTATATATTATGTAATACAGTTTTGTGTTCCGTTCCCACTTACTTACAGTTTTACTTGTGGAGAATGAATTATGTCAGTTCCTCATTCTGATAACAAGACAAAGCTCTCAAACACAACATCAAATGTAGGGAACGAAGTGTCTTAACACTAGGTCTCCTTCCCTTAGGAACCCTCCTGTATATAATACCTATATTTTGTTTTTCATATTTTGTAAATAAACATGATTTATTTCAGCTCAGTAAGATTATATAAGTGATTTGTTCGATGAGTTTAATTGACACTGATTTTGAAGTGTATACTAAAATTGTAATGGCATACTATGCCATAACATAGACAGTCTATGTTATATGTACGCAGACACTTAAAACTTATAACATCCCTCTCTTTGCGTTTGGACTTATTAAGAAAACTGAAAAGTAATAAAAAATATAGGTGGTAAAATATATATTAAAAAAATCGAATAAAATTTGGGTATAACATTATCTATAGCAGTAAAAAAGGAATTTTTAAGTTTAAATCTAAATCGTATAAACAAGATAAACTATTCAAGTTTCCAAGTTTTTCAATTTTTCGAAAATTACACGAGAAATAACTTTTCTATTTTTCTTTTTACTTTGAATTGAAAGTTTTCTGAAAATGGCTTAGATTTTTATCGGGTTCTCTAAGGACTGTTTTCACAAAATGCAGAGATAGAATACTCATGATGTTTTACTGGCAGGTCTGCCCCCGTGGGCAATTCCTGTAAGAATTTGAAAGATTTAAGCGAATATAACTTTGTTGTTTAGTAAAGCACAAGATGATAACTTATATTGACCGAGATATATTTTTACCTCTTTAAAAAAATTAAAAGTACTTAAAGAACAATAACAATGTATGAAATAATAATAATACTTTATTACACATTTTTCAGATTATATTACAATAAGTGTATATGTAAAAGTGAATGTGCAATGACGGCCTTATCGCTGAAAGCGATTTCTTGCAGGCAACCATTATAAATAACATTGAATATTTAACAAAAGACCGCAGAAAAAAGAGTGCAAAAAGTACATTATACATGTAATAAATATTGTTGTAAAATTATATTTACAAATATATACATAAATTAATGGACATATGTACTTACATATATAAACACACGTATATATATGGATATATAAATACACACACAAACACATATATGTACATATGTACATAGTTACACACATTAGTATAACTTTTTTAGTTTGATTGTTTCATAAAACTACACTAAACGAAGGCTTTTCGAACCTAATGCAAAGGAAATTGGAAAAGCAATGCCAAACAGCCCGCGGTTGTGGATATTGCTTTGCGGAAATGAAAAATAATATAAACGGATGTTTCAGAAAAATAAGTTTACTAACAGGCAAATTTAATCCGAAATATTAGTAAAAAAATTGTTTCACTTTACATTTATTTCACTTTATTCACAGTAAAGTTTTAAATTATTTCACTTTAATTATCAAACATAATAAATGGAATTAATTAATAAATTTATAATCCTATAAAGAATATTAAAATTTGAGTTTGACTCATGTCATCATGACCGTGATATTCTTTTTCTATCATATTTTTGTAGACCGAGGTACGAGGATACTGAGGATTCCGTACTAATTTCAGTTTTCCGTAATAATACGGACAAAAGAGTGTAATGGCACCGTTATTTTTAAGATATGGAACTCTAAAAAAAAATTGTTGTATCTTACAATGGCTTTTTGAAATATTGAGATATGAAAATAATTTAATTTTAATTTAATAAAGACAATAAAATTTACTAAATAAACAAAAATACAGCAAATAACAAAATTCTTCATGGTGCTATGGCATCTTACTGCTGTGAGGTCAAATTTCGCACGGGGAGAATGGATTAATTTCATTTTCCTCGCCCTAGTAAAACCGGAATGTTTGAAAAAATTATAATAATTCTTTGTTGGCCTTGTTGTTCTCATCGTCTTTCAACTAAAACCAAAAAGATAAGCAAGAGAACACTTTTTTGATTTCTGGTAAGTAGTTCATATTGTTAACGCTCCTAGATACATACCTACCTCCTTAGTACATACTAAGTACTTAAACTATGTAGTGACAATTTTCGTACGGAATGTGAATGACTGTACCATTAATTTCAACGTTATTTACTAATCAATCTTCAAGAAACCGCCATCTGCTCTTAGCTGAGTTTAGCAACTGTACGATGAAACCGTGAAATGCTAAGTAGTTTCTTATCTTCCCTCTCTCTCTCTACCTCTATATAATCATCTCTAGCTTAAGGAGTGAAGAGAAGCCTTAGTGGTTATTTTTTAGTATTTTTAAATTATAAAACAATTATTATATTGCCACTGTTGCCGTTAGCCTGATCTCATGCTGAATTTCTAATAATTGTTTTAATAAAAAACATTATTAAAACAATTATTAGAAATACAACATTAGATCAGGCTAACGGCAACAGTGGGAAAATAATATTTCCCTGTGGTTAATTTCAGGCTCTGAAATTGAATTTGAATTTCATATGTATAGTTAGGATTAGTTAGAATAAGTTATATATAAAATATAGATTAAAATAATTTATAGGAAAATATGCCTACTCATTTCAGCTAAATAAACAATACATTTTTGTGTGAACAAAATACTCGAGGCGCGCCTTCTCACGGATTAGTTAAATAAACTAACTCTAGTAGTATAAAAACACTAGAAATATATATGTCAATAATAATAATTTTATTACTTTAGGCAAACTTTGCTATTAAATAAATACGTATTAAATTTTAAAAAATCTGTTTGTTTGTATTGCGTTTTCACATTAATTTATGAAAATAAGATGAGATTCTTGGAGAACAAAAATATCTATTATATCACTAACTTATTTGTACTAGCTACTAAACTAACTTACTACTAACTAACTTTTATAAAGAACGTGCATCGTTATTTCTTTATTTAAAAGATGTTTCTACTGAAAATTCGTTTATAAATCACAAAATCACAAGCAGAACACGTGAAATCAGTTATAAAATAAAAAAAAAAGATAAATCGCAATACGAAATAAAAATATACAGATTGGAGCTTCTGCGGAAATAACAGCACGTATCAAGGCTATAAAAAATTGTTTGAATAATATATGGCAAATACAAAGCGAGATCGTCACTCGCCAAATCGATTTAAATGTAAGCAGTATCTGATATTTTGTACTACGTTATAATTGAGGATAGGGAACAAAATTGCGGCTTATAGTTGGCTATAGCGCAATATGGCTTATTTTGTTGTAGAAAGACGGAAGACAATAAACATAATTTATTTCTCTTTTTCTTTACTAAAACATTGTTTTTTTTGTTATTTTACTAGTTCCTTAGGATTTATTTAATACTTTTTGGCAAAGGCTGAAGGATGTGGTGTGGTGAAATTGACGAGATAGTAATAGTATAATGAAATGTAATAGTATATTTGAGATTGTATCCGCCAAATTTATATTGAAATTATAATACAATTTGTTTATAACCCGCACAGCATGGTAGCCGGAGGGAACCTAGTGTAAAGATCACTTTCCACCCAAATTTTGAGATAGAACTTAATCCTGTGTTTAATTTTATAGCAGCGAACAGAAAATAATTTAAATAAGCAAAGCAAAAGCCATGGGTTTTGCTTTGCTTATTTAAAGGCTGTTCTACTACGCCACGACCGCTTGAAAATTATTATTATAAATAAAATAATTAAGTATAATTTTGTTACTCTAACAAACATTTATATGTTAACGCTTCTTATAAAACTAGCGAACGCCGCTTAAGTAAACTCAATTGCGTTCATTTCGATATGTCAAACTTCAATATACTCGTTTTACCTCTAATATTATTTAGCCTAATTTACTGCTTATTACATCAGGTAAATTTCAGTGAAAGTCTCGTCGAAATCGGTCCAGCCATTTTTAAGATTAACCAGACCAGATCCGACAGAGTGGCAAAAAAAAATCAAAGAAAGAAGACAAAGAAAAATTGTAAAAAATGTTATTTTGATATATGTTTCGTATACATATGCGTGTCATTTGCGTCACATTCATATGCGTCTGGCAAGCAGCGGTTATTTTAATATTACAAACAGACACTCAAATTTCATTTATTAGTATAGATGTAGATAAGACAACATTGGTTGACAAAAATAAATTCAGAATATTTGCTTATTACAAAATAACCTAGCGTCAATTAATACAATTGCTAATTCGCCTTGGCATCCCGAGTTTTATTTACGTAGCCTGAATACCTAAATCATAAAAAGTCTCGCAATAACTTGCCACACGCTGCGTAAAACAAACCCGGGACTTTATGCCTTTGTGCCGTGTAATATCATCCCAGCGGGTCGCTCGGTTCACGCGACGCCTTGTAAGGCGCTGTCATTGGACTTTTTATGATGATTCCCTACATTATTGTGTATTACATATTGCCATGAAAATAATAAAAATGTGTTTCTTCAATTTTTGTGTAGGAGATTCTTTGGTTTAGTTTTTGTGTGTAGTGTACTAAGTTTTAATCAATTATATATATATATATATATATATATATATATATATATATATATATATAATATATATATATATATATATATATATATATATATATATATATATATATATGTTTATTTATTTATTTAGATTCACCAGTGGTAATTACAATAAAATAGCAAGTAACATTTCTTAACTAAGTTGTTCTAAAATTAATTAAATACAATGAATTATTGTGTTACTTCTCTAAATGTGTTCAAATCTTAAGAGTCAATTTTTTCAATGTTTATCCTGATATATTTATCCTCTTCAATGTTTATAGCATAGAATGCAGAAAAAAATACAGTGTTAAAAATCTTGTTTTTTACTTTCCGCCAAAATTTCAAATATTGTGTGATGAGTGACGGAACTTACCTCACCTTACTTGTTTTACCAAGCTAAAAAATTAAATAATTGAAATATAATCATTCCTATGAACGAAAATCGAGCTCAAAACCAACGGGTTTACAATCAAAAACTGTCTCCCTGCATCACGAGGACCTCCATCTAATGCTTGAATTGATTTACTATTTCGAAATATCATATTTTTATATAGCATAATATGGGTTTCTCTACGCATAAGCCAGTAAAATTATAAAGTCTCCTAATACAGAAGGGCGCAATATTGAGCTTTAAGTTGTCAAGTATCTGTAAGTAGTATGAAATAATCCACGCTACGTGCTTATCGTTAAATCTCCAAGGATACTTTCAACCCTTAGACTGAAACTGAAATTCGCTTTCCATATTGGTGTATGCTTCAATTGCTCAAAGTACGTAACGTTTTTTACTTGTAGAATATATTCAAGGAAGCTTCATTTGTATAATACGTACAAAATATTAAAATAGCAACACAATCAAGTACATACATATTAAATATAATAAAAATTTGAATAGCCTCTATTAATAATATTTGAATCATTTCAATATTGAATTAATAATATTGAAAGCGTTTGGTTTTGATAATCATCCATTTAAATTAACCAGCTATTTTAAAACAATAAAATTATCACATGATCTAGATCATAGTTACAATTAAATCTCAAATAAATAATTAGGTTAATAAAATATGAACGACTGCTTTAACTGTTTATGCTCGTTATGAAGCGGGAGCAGGCTGCTGAAATTTTCGTTATTGCTTTAATAAGAACTGCTTTAGAATTTAAGCTACATTTCAAGCGAATGTTATTTCATGAGAACTCGTTTTAACTTTATCATTTAGCACCAGATTAATGAAATAAATTATGAGAAATATTTTTCTATAGCGACTGCCGAGTAATTTATAGTAGAGAGTATAGTGTAGAACAAGTGTTGTGGATGACTGTTCTATTTGGCTATATAGGAGTCTTAACTAGTTAAATTAGTGAGATAGCTGGATATATGAAATGTTATAGCACGCGCTGCAGAATTGCTCTTGACATCTTAGCATAATAAAAATGAACGTATCTAAATGTAACTAAAAATATATTCTCTATATTTTTAGCTCCACGTTTTAACGCGCCTAGGAGGATACAACATAGTGTTAAGACACTTTGTTCTCAACTTTGTCCTCTAATCTAGTTGTTGTGTGTTAAGATGCTACGTTTGCTCCACTTTTTGTACCTGAATAGGAAAATTACAATGATTCACAACACATTCGAATGAGGATCAAGCCTATAACTACCATGGTCACAATCAGACGCCTTCCCACTGCACCATAATGTCCTCTATGGTCTATTAATATGGTATAATATATATAATACTTTTTACACATAAATTTATAAGCCTTTCTTACTCTAAAAACATTTTTTTTAATATATAGTAGATAAATTCTATAAAGCAAATTTGTGTAACTATACTATGTGAGAGCTACATTTACCTATCCATAAACTATTTTAATGAACTACGTAATATTTTTTATATTATTAAAACTCAACAAGTCCCAATGTGAAACCCTTTATCGTGTATCCGCGGTACGTGCTCAGAATATAAGTATATCGACCGGGAATAATAACACGATGGATATTATAAATTTCCTCAGTATTTCACCAAGGATAAACAAAAAAAATACTTTACAAACGTTTACTTTACAAACCACTTTACAAAATGTTGTATTAGATACTACGGCCCAATACCTACTCGGCCTAGTTCGGGCTCCTCTCCTAGTTCGGAATGGTAGTCGAACAGTGAAATGCTTTGACCACTAAGCCATACCGTCTTCCGTCGTCCGTCGAATACACGTGAAAAAAAAAATTCTAAAAATTTTACTTAGGTTATAATATATATTAACTATATGGTATTTTTAAAAAATAACTATAAATGTAGCATATCCATTTCATTTACACGCACGCATCCATGGCACAGAATCGTCAGACCAAGTTAAATTAGTACGAAAACGTGTCCCGGTTTTATTATTGTAACGATACGATTTGTATCTGGTAACGATTCCGCCGAATAAATTGGAGCTCTTGTTCCTATTTGTATTGCTTCACATGTCTTTTGATGATGTTCCGCAAATGTTTTTAAAGGCTTTTAAATATAAGAGTAGCTTTTTTACAAATCTGACCTTGTAAATATGTTTAAAGAAAATATATAAAAACTGGAACGCAGCGGGATTTGAAGCCGCGCCTCTTGGAAACTGTCCAAGCGCTCTGACCACCAAGCCATACGTTCTTCATTACGTTGCGTTGAAATTGGTCACAGCATTTGGACGGTTCGACGGTCGAACAGCACTTGCAATTCCATTTGCTTTCAAACTTCTTATTACCTTTATTAGATTATTGCATGTAACTCGTTACATGCAATAATCTAATAAAGGTAACTATCGATAACTAACGAAATAACTAACAATGCGCCTTGTTTAACCAGACGAGGGAGACGTATAATAATTAGTCTTAAATATAAAAATACTTTAAAAACAATCGACCCACCAAAAGCCACACATCTAGCCAAAACCTTTACTAAATAACAGCTTATTTTATTTTAAATTAACTTCAGCAAGTTGTAGTTTAGTTAAAAAATTAAATATCTCTAAAAGTATATATCGTATTCACTTTTTTTCTTCTATATTATATGAGTTATCAGCTAAGCTAGATATCAGCTAATTATATATATTACTACACTTGAGATTACCTTTCGACTATGTTTATTTAGATGCGTTCTAAATGGCTTTAATTGATAAAATATAATAAAAAATCTGTTTATTTAAATTTTCATTTGAATTTTTTATTCAAAAACAGAGATAGGATGGTATAAATGGCAAAGGGAAACGTTTAAGGTTCCCTTCCTAATTATCAAAAAGATATTTACGAGAGGACATTTTCTCTTTAAAGAGCTCATTAGTTTGAATTTCCTTTTTTATTATAATGACAACCTTGGCACTGGCCCTCTTCAATCGAGCGATACGTAAGCCACGTCGAATAAGCTTTAAAGTTTTTATTTTTATTTTAAAATTTTAATTTTTGTGCCAAATACTTACTTTTCCTTCCTTGTGTATATCTATTGAGAAAAAAATACTAATAATATATTTATTGCTTTTAGATAACATATTTTTCTTTTTTAAGTGTGTGTGAATATATATATATATATATATATATATATATATATATATATATATATATATATATATATATATATATATATATATATATATATATATATATATATATATATATATATATATATTATTATTTTAAAATATAAGTCAAAAATTACAATATAAACGTAATATTTATGAGTATTTATAAGTATTTGAACATATAAATATTTGGTCAGTCAGCTTAAATTTACTTCAATAATTATTACGGAGAGGTTAAAATTCGTCTCTTCACACGCAATGTCTTGAATTGTAGTGATTTGTATTGAAAATAGGTTCTCTTAGTTACTCTGTATAAAAATAGCTGTGTTCAATGATACTAAATATTATATTGTTAAATTGTAAAGCCAATATAGCTTCATATTTTCTTTCGCTACAAAATATATGTAGTGATGATCATGTGGTGACATAAAAAAAACAAACTCTTATAAATTTGAAACTAAGTATCGGTTTATACGTATGAGTAACTAGTAAAATATTTTAGTAAGCTAACTTGTACAGTTGCTAGTGTAATATATATGTAACATAGACATATTCATTGTATAGAGTGGATATAAAATATAAATACCGAGTCTATTACGCTGAAATGCAGATATGAACATTCAAATATGAATTCCATGCTTGAATGCTGACCATAAACTACTGTGCGCGAACAATATTGGACCCAGTCCAAATCCAACATCGATATATGTTGAATATTTCATAGAAAATATAAGCCATTTAAAATAAATGTTGGTAAAGCTTTTGTGGTTGAAATTAGACGAATGTGTAAAACATCGTTGCATCTAGGTGTAATATACATATATAACTGGCTGTTTTCAAACAGGTTGGTATATAATTACGTATGCTCGGGGGATTAAGCCTAGCGCGGTAAATTAGATCCATTTCATTTCAAAATTCTTTATTGACATAACATTACAAATTACAATACAAATGTGTACAAGGTAAACATTAACGAACATATTTATTGCAGTACAAATGATATTTAAGCTTTTAACTTTATTTATAATTTATAATTATGCCAGATTTTATTTTATTACCTCATTGAAATCAAAAAAGGTTTATGAAAAAAAGATATTTCTTATGACAGTTTTCTGGTGACTACGACACCAGAAAACTGTCATAAGAAATATCTTTTTTTGGCAGCTTTGTCTGGCAGATAAATTTTCGTTTCAGAAGGTCTCCGAAGGAAATATCTAGCAGATAACGATCTGTTTAAATTATCAGAGCAGCAGCAATAACAGATAATTAAAGTAGGTTCAACGGATATAGGTTTAATTTTCATTCAGACATTGCTTCGTGTTTTGAATAGAGATTATCAATTTACTACTTCAATCGTAAATGTCAAAAAAAATAGTAAACTCAATTTATGAAATTCTTTTTTAAAAGATAGTTTCGAACATATTACACGACTTAGTAGTGAGCCCTAAACTTACACCGAATCGAGTAAATCCCCTAGACTAGATTATTTTGTATCTTGATTATCAAAATTTTTATGACAGTTGCGTTTGATTATTTTGAACAAAAATTATTCTATTAATTAAGTTACAAACAATGTTTTTAAATAACGATAATTAATATATATTGCATTAACAAAACGGAAAAGATTATACTTTTACGTTGTTGCCGTTCCGTCAAATATTTAGCAACTGGTAAATTTGCCTACCAGATAAATTATCTGAGAGTTTGATGGTGAACAAGAAAAAAATAATAGCAGCATTTATCTAGTAGATAGTATTATTTCAAAGCGTACTATCTGTAACTTTATCCGTAACCGGTAAAACTGGCCCATTAAAAACTTGAGCCATAGACTAGCTTACAAGTATACCTTAATATGATTTATCATAAAATTTTAACGACATTAATAATGAAATTGACAATATTTTGTTGGATACTAACAATGAAACTAATAAATTTCATTGTTAGGATCCAACAAAATATCGTCAATTGTAAGGTAAGCGTGGTAAACCTTAACAGCAATGAAAATGTGTACATCCGTCAGTGATTATGATGATAACCATATTTTAAGATGTAGTTTATGAGATCTCTAACTTGCAAACGTGGCTTCATTTAATAACTAAAATATACCATTCCCTTAGAAATAAATAATGTAAGATTTTAATAATCATAAGTGCAACTTGAGAAACTTTTTCATTCAAGAAAATACTCACTATACATTATTTTATTCATATCTTAAATAATGTTTCATATCTGTCTCGCCTTGTATAATGCTCTGCTTACATATTCTAAACGATAAAACTGATGTTACTAAATGTAGAAAATATTCCAAAGTTAAATACATTATATAAAATACTTCTACGCATTTTTAACAGCAGACTTCAAGCATTTCTGTAAACGGAACAGCCAGGTTTTGTAAAAGGAAAGGAAACAAATACTCGTGCTAAAGCAGATCATTGAAAAAGCGCGAGAGTTCCATGTTCCACTTTACGTATGCTTCGTAGACTTCAGCAAAGCTTTTGACACATTTGTACAATGGAGCTGAGGAAAGTCCTCCTGGAAGATTCGAATGGCACAACTGCTGTTTGGGTAGGTATCCTAGACTCGAAGAATTTCAAAGTGAGGGAGGCTGGAGTGAGACAAGGTTGTATACTTTCGCTATTACTTTTTAATATCTATACAGAAAACTTGATACGGATCGTCCTTGAGGATTGGACAAGGGTGTAACTTTGGGAGGTTGAAAAGTATCTAACTTACGTTACGCTGATGATGCCACACTGCTTGCTACTATCAAGGGAGACATTGAAACTCTTCTTCGTCATCTTGCAATTACCTGATTGGATAAAACCCTGGATCCTGATAAAACCAAAATAATGTTTATAAACTGAGCTGGCAATAACCACCCAAATATAAAAGATGAATATTTATATGATGATGTATATTTACCCAGATGTATATTCACATTACACATACAGGCTCAAAAATTACACACACTGGTGGTTGCCAAGAGGAAATTTGCAGACGATGTGCAAGTACCAAGTTGTGGCAGTTGAAAAGCTCGATACAATGTGGAAAGTTTACAGAATAACCAAAAACACCAATGTCCACTTAATGAAATAAGCATTTAATTAAGTGGACATTGGTGTTTTTGGTCATAGACCAAGCGGTCTCTCCTATTTTTCTCTATGGAGCAGAAACTTGGACACTACGACTAAAACTCGTTGACTTAAATTCCTCGCTTACATAACACGCAACGAAAATTCCATAGAACGACTCGTTACAGACCAAGATAGAAGGAAAAAGAGCTTGCGGTCACTCACCAGTAAGTTCAGTTCACAGATCTAATAGTCTGTTACTGAGCACACCATCAAGGAATGTTCGCAAGTCAAGGCCTTGTAGAGGCACAAGTAGAGTAAGATGGAGACAAATCGTGATGAAATCAATGCAGGAGCCAACCATCCACCAACAATTCCTGACCACGACCACTCTGCCATGAGTGTACGACTAAGAAGAGAAATGTAAATGTAAATTGAGCATTGGAAATGTATGCGAATAAATTGTAACCACAAGTTTGTATTGTGTAAAGCCAAATTCAAAAGACACTACAAAACAACAAGTTTTGATAACCTTCGAGAGTGTTCCACTTTGTCGTGAATTATATTGCAAAGCGCAAAATTGAAAGTTGAAAATTGAAATTTTAAATAATATTTGTATTGTTATTATAATACTTGTTATTATTAAAACAAGTGACTAGTTAAATCGATACTTAATGCACTATATTAGGTATAATATACTATAACCTACACCTAAGTATTACCATAAAATATAATAGTACCAAATATATATATGTATATATATATATATATATATATATATATATATATATATATATATATATATATATATATATATATATATATATATATATATATATATATATATATATATATATATATATATAAACTCTAGCATGTTATAAAATACTAGTATACACAAAGAAAGGAAATCCAATATTCAAATTTTACACAAATTTCATAAAATATGTTATTATCAAGCGACAATTTATCGCCTTGTTAGCGTAAGAAAATATAAAAAGAAAAATATTTTAAATATCTAAAGCAAACTAATATAGGTAGAGAAAATTTCAAATTAATGTTGGTGACGGGACATTTATTTCTGCGTAATTCACGCAAAGTACTTATTGGCTGTTGTGGCCCACATGAAGATAACGTGATTTATTTCCCATAGCTGACTCTGCTTGTTACCGATATTAGTGTGCAAATTCTCTTTCAATAAGATTGTTTTATTCAAAACTAATTTTCATATTTAACGGAAGTTTCATACTTAATGTTGTATATTTTTTTTGAATAGCAAGAAAATATATGATTTCTTTAGATTTCTTTAATGAGATTTTAACTAAAATTTAATTATTACAGCGAATTGTAATAGTTAATGTTTATTTTTATAAAACTAAACGGTTAAATTTATACATAAAAACGTATTGCCGTATTCATAAGCGTAGCCTTTATTATTCGATGGATATATATTTGTAAACCTGAAAATGTCGCTGTCCTAAGCACATTGGAGGCGTTTCAGTAACATCGGAATGCAAGGCTGGAACGACGATTCATGTTCATGTTCATGTTCATGTTCATGTTCATGTTCATGTTCATGTTCATGTTCATGTTCATGTTCATGTTCATTGTCATGGTTCATGTGTCAGGGTCATGTTCATGTTCATGTTCATGTTCAGGTTCAATGTTCAATGTTCAATGTTCATGTTCATGTTCATGTTCCTGTTCAATGTTCATGATTCATGTGTCATGTTCATGGTCATGTTCAATGTTCATGTTCATGTTCATGTTCATGTTCATGTTCAATGTTCATTGCATGTTCATGTTCTGTGCATGTTCATGTTCATGTTCATGTTCAGGTTCAGTGTTCAGGTTCATGTTCAAGTTCATGTTCAGGTTCAATGTCTTCATGTTCATTCATGTTGCATGTTCATGGTCATGTTCATGTTCATGTTCATGTTCATGTTCATGTTCATGTTCATAGTTCAGGGTTCATGTTCATGTTCATGTTCATGGTTCATGTTCATGTTCATGTTCATGTTCATGTTCATGTTCATGTTCATGTTCATGTTCATGTTCATGTCATGTTCATGTCATGTTCATGTTCATGTTCATGTTCATGTTCATGTTCATGTTCATGTTCATGTTCATGTTCATGTTCATGTTCATGTTCATGTTCATGTTCATGTTCATGTTCATGTTCATGTTCATGTTCATGTTCATGTTCATGTTCATGTTCATGTTCAGTTCATGTTCATGTTCATGTTCATGTTCATGTTCATGTCATGTTCATGTTCATGTTCATGTTCATGTTCATGTTCATGTTCATGTTCATGTTCATGTTCATGTTCATGTTCATGTTCATGTTCATGTTCATGTTCATGTTCATGTTCATGTTCATGTTCAATGTTCATGTTCATGTTCATGTTCATGTTCATGTTCATGTTCATGTTCATGTTCATGTTCATGTTCTGTTCATGTTCAGTTCATGTTCATGTTCATGTTCATGTTCATGTTCATGTTCATGTTCATGTTCATGTTCATGTTCATGTCATGTTCATGTTCATGTTCATGTTCATGTTCATGTTCATGTTCATGTTCAGTTCATGTTCATGTTCATGTTCATGTTCATGTTCATGTTCATGTTCATGTTCATGTTCATGTTCATGTTCATGTTCATGTTCATGTTCATTTGCATGTTCATGTTCATGTTCATGTTCCTGTTATGTTCATTTTTTCATGTTTATGTTTATGGGTTTATTTCATTTCTGTTATGTTTATGTTCATTTCATTTCATGTTCAAAGTCATGTTTTATGTTCAAGTTCATTTTCAGTTCATGTTCATGTTCATGTTTTAGGGTTTATGTTTATGTTTTTTTTCAGTTTATTTCATGTTCATGTTCAAAGTTTTTGTTTTTGGTTTATGTTCTGGGTTTTGTTTATGTTCCCTGTTTTATGTTCATGTTCATGTTTCATGTTTTGTTATGTTCATGTTTATGTTCATTTTTTATGTTCATGTTCCCGTTCATGTTCATGTTCATGTTCATGTTCATGTTCATGTCATGCTCATGCTCATGCTCATGCTCATGTTCATGTTCATGTTCATGTCATGTTCATGTTCATGTTCATGTTCATGTTCATGTTCATGTTCATGTCATGTTCATGTTCATGTTCATGTTCATGTTCATGTACATGTACATGTACATGTACATGTACATGTACATGTACATGTACATGTAATGTATATGTATATGTATATGTATATGTATATGTATATGTATATGTATATCTATAGGTATATGTATATGTAGGTAGGTCTTCTTCTTCTTCTTGGCGTTAGTCCCGGCTTTTGCCAGGGTCTGCCTTCCGACTGAGCCTACTCCACTTTGCACGGTCTTTAACATCCTCAGTGGATAATTTATTGGCTCTCATGTCTTGTGTCACGACATCCAGCCATCGCTTCCTTGGGCGTCCGGGTGGTCTAACTCCAGGGACAGACATGTCAAGGCACTTCCTTCCGACATAGTTCTCAGATCGGCGCATAACATGGCCATACCATCTCAGGCGACACTCTTGGAGCTTATCCACTACGTCACGGACCCCAAGACTACCTCGAATGAATGTGTTGCGTATGCGGTCGGACCGCGTCACGCCACACATCCATCTCAGCATCTTCATCTCCGTGACGTGAAGCTCCTGAGTGTGCCGAGATAATGTTGGCCAACATTCGCTGCCGTATATAAGAACAGGTCGGATAATGCTCTTGTATAGTAGGTAGGTATATATATATATTATAAATTATAAATTTAGCTTAACCTGTATCCCGCTCATAGCAGCGTAAGCAGAGGTAATCGTAGGTTGAAGGAACCTAGTGTTAAGTTATTTTACATTAGAGATGAATTCTGTAAATTTTTGCAAGTAATTTTATTAATATTTGATGATATTATTAAAGTTGATCAAATTTACTCCAAAATATATATATATTATTCTGTATTGTACTAAAAACCATAGATGTTTAAAAATATTATAAATATAGTACAGAAAGTTGCATTATTCAGCGCGCCATATTCATATTCCAATTTTAGTGTCGAGGTACACTGTTTCTCCTTTGAACCTCAATTAGAGATATTCTGTGCTAAGTGGCGCAACTCAACGCTGTGCTTTGTTTTGCCAAATTGATAATCTCAAATCGATAATCGAACGGCCTCAATATCACGATAATATTTGACTTATTTAATATAAATATTGGCAAACTTAAATTTGCGGGCGTATTCATTTATTTGTATGAAATTATTATGTATACATCTCTGTTAAACTTATAAATTACCAATGTTCCGATTTTTTACTTTAGTTCTCACTTGTTGTCAAATTTCTAAAATCTAGGTCAACAAAATACAATAAATAGAAGTTTGCCAACTTGCGGTCAGATGCACTAATTTTGTATGAAACTTAACAACTTAAAAACAACAAATAAGTTTGTGAGAATTTTTTTGTGAGATACCTATTAACTTCTAATTTTCATAATTATAGGTCAAGGTTTAAGGGACGGAGCCCTAAAAACGACGAATAAAGCACAATTTAAAATATTGGCGTTTCTAAAAATATTACATGTTTAGTTCCATAGATTATAGAATATAGGTAGCATAGCATAAACTTATCAAAAGATTGTTCAAATTTTCTTATCTTTAAAGTTTGAACAATAAAATCTAAAACAACTCTAAAAATATTATTTTAGTATATATGCAATGAATATGAAAAAAAGGTCTTAGCATGATTTTCTTACACAAAGGAATAACAAGTCCGAAATTTATTACCAAGCCTGTATTAAACGTCTTTTAGTGCTTCTAAAGGCCTTGACTTATAAAAGCTACGGTTGAGTTTCACCTCTTTTTTACTCACTAATGAGCTTTCTGTGTAATTTACCAAGGAGGGATCACTTTAGTTTTACTAACAATATTATTCCGACCTCGTCTTAAATAAAAAATTGTTTCTACGTACATAGGTACATATATGTTAAATAAGATCATGAAGGCGAAAAATTAAAAGTTTGCCATCCGTATTAGTACAAGTACATTGCCAAAAGTATCACGAAAAATTTGTAGCAGAAATTATTAAAACAAACTTAAAAATATACATAAAAAATATAACAAATAGAACTTTAATATAAATTATTCTATTCTATTCCAGCACTATATGAAAAACACATTAAAATAATAATCTAATATTCCACATTTATGGTTATGTATAAAAGGGTTGGCGGAATTTTACTGGCGTTGTAAACACATAAAATGGGAATATGACTCGGGCTGTTATAGCTGCATCAGCGGGCTCTTACCACAATTATGCACTCGTGTAAGCCACAATGCAGTCCATGTCACTGTTTAATGCACACACGTAATTGTATTTTGCTTAATGCACACTATAAATGTAGTAAGTTGTTTTAATACTTGAAACTTGGATACAAATCTTTGGAATTTATGAAGTATTAAAATTCAAGTAATAAAACAAACAAACCTAAATGAATTTTAATTTTTATAATTAATTTTAATATAGGACTAGGTTTTACCTGTGGCGTTGTTCGCGTAGTCAAATAGAAACTTAGTTAATCAGTAAACCAAGTAACTTAATTCTGATTGCACCCCACAGTGGCCTTTGTCGAAACGATTATTATCTTTGTAATAAAGTCAAGAGTCTTTCTCGCCTATCTAAGATAAAAAAAAAATAATCCTATTACTACTAATATTACTAATATATGATCCTCAGTTTTATAAAACTAGCGTAGATTTTAACATATATTGAATAAGGGAAGTATCATACTTGATGATGAATAGAATGATGATTGTTGTCTTTTTTACTTTTACTACTTTGTTAGCAGATTTTTAGCTTTATAAATATATATACTAGAGTATATAAGAATAAACTATTTACGTAGAAAACATAACGTATCCAACTCTAATCTACGAGTAATCACTTTACGTTAACTTAGTACCATAAAACGTTAGTACCATAAAACGTTAGTCTTGGAAAAATCTTACTGAAATGACTTACTCTATTATAAATATTTATACCTAATCGTAGTTCCAATGAACAAAATAACAATTGAAAGTTGCCAATTTGTCTTATATGCCTAGAACTACAAATTAAAACAAAAATTTTATTTTTTATAAATACTTGAACACATTTGTCTTGTTATTATAATTTTAGATAATATATTTTTTACTGTATTTTCTTAATACTACTGTCATTTATAGTAAAAGTATAAATAAGATTTGAATCAATTTCTATACTAAATAAACAACTCCTGGAGTTCCTTAGAAAATGATTATGATATTCTACATTTAGGCAACATTGTGCACCTTATTAGGAATGTACTCGTACTATAATCTACTTTATGAAGTTCAACACAGAGCGGCTGGTAATAATGGATAAACTATAATAACTGTAGTAAGCCGAGAGGTAACGTTTCTTAAGTGTGATTTATTTCTAATTAAATGATTTTAATGAAAATTAGTTTCATAAGTACTAAGTATCTAGCTTATTAAAGTATTCTATTGTATTTGTATATTTTTATCTGACTCAAACCTTGTAATAATTTAAAAAATATATCTCAATATAATTTATGAGCTCGTACATTTAAAAAACATATATAAATAACAAATCTATTTCAATTTCAACCATTTTGGATAAATTGCATTTAGTGGTAGCATTGAAAGAGAATTTAAATGTGATCATTCTTCTAAGTGACAGCGTACCTATTTAGTACATATACAGATATTAACATGCAAATATTTACCCACTGTGCCACGATGGTGTCAAATAAATAAATATAAATAATAAATAAATTAGTCTATTACTAGAAATGACTATAAATATGGCATTAAAAAAGTTATATTCTTTTACTAATTGAAACTATCTGCCACGTGGGCATACCTACCTTTATCTAACGAATTCGTTATTCATTTTCATAAGCCAGAAAGCTCGTCTGACCGCAGACAGTGGGGTAGCAATTAGCTTTTCAGATGATCTCGGTATTCTAGCTTTCAATATCTGTGGGCAATGGGCATTGGCCGCATATTGCTCTCAACGATATACATATTTTATCTGTGAACTTTTTCAAGTGGGCAACAATAAACATTTGATTTGTGTACCTTTATCTTATAATATGATAATTATATATAATAAGATTAATTTATTAAAATATTTAGTTCATGAGGTAATTAAGTTTAAACTTATGTTAATTATGATTTTCATTATGAAAGCGAATTTAGCTAGAACCATTTCAAGTACACTATATAAACACAAACTTTATAATTATCATGATAAACAAAATTTTCTTAAATAATAATCCAAATTTTACAATAATAAATCACAATACTATTACACGGTATATTTCAAAGTAATATATTTAATTCAACTTAAAGTTTTGTCTCGGATACAACAAAGAGAAACTAGTGACTTGACACTCCGCTCGTCTCGTTCCGCTCAAATTCATGACACAAATCTTTAGTCTAGACACTGTTTGGACACAGTAGTTACTAAAATGTTATTTTAATAACTACTATATACACAAAAAATTACACTTAATCTTTTTTAGCACAATGTACATACATTACGCACGATATCAACACTTTAGCTTTATACAGCTTACTAAGCTTTTCCTGCCTATTAATTGAGCTATAAATGACATAACTTACATTATAAATGTAATCTGATCTAATTTGATAAGTATACAAAAAAAAATTACAATAGAAAATATTTTAACAAAAAGCAACTAAAAACTTTAATTATTAAATATTTGTTTTGTTAATAATAACAATTTTTTTTTATTAATTATAAAGCTAAAGAGATAATTTAATAATTTTTTTTGAACGTGCTAATACTTATATTATCATCTTAATACTTCAAGTTTAAATTGAATTCGTAATATATTTATATATTTACCAAGGAATGTCAAAGCCCAGCCCCACTGTACGAGCGGTTAAAATTACCTCGGGCACTTAAAATTTGCCATGTGTCATACACAGCTCTTAGTTATTTCCATTTGACCACGAGAGGGAAGCAGCGGGTCAATGCTAGTATTATATATAAATAATTATGAAACTGATTTAGACTGCTCCAATTAAGACGAGCTTAAACTCGTCTTTAGCTTTGAGCTTTGATTTTATATAAACTAATTTTACTATTCCATATAATGTAGTGTATATAACGTCGTTCTATTGTGCAATCATACTGCACTAACGTGTAATGCTTGTCTATGATGCCTTCTAATATAGTTACATACATACACATACATACATGTGTAGTAGTTTGTGGCTTATTGTATATAGCTTACACTGTTTAAAACCACATACGACATTTGGATTAAATAAATATATGTTATAAAATCGATAACAAAATAATAGATGATAGTAAACTCAAACATAAATAAGTCGCCAATACTTACAAGGAAAATTTAAAAATACGTCAACTATAATTTTTATTATAGCTCAATAGAGTGATTGACACGCAAGGTACCGCAGAAATTGGACGTTATAATTTCTATATATCTGTAAAACAGTAATAATTGAATTTGTACGTTGAATATTTGAAAATGTCCATGGATGTACAGGAGGGGATATATAAAAATACAAAAATAATATGAATCTGTTGTCTGTATGTATGTATCTTCGTAAAACCACATCTTTGGATCTACCTGGATGATGTGAATAAAGCTTTTTTTTATAGCTGTAGCTGTTAGTCCTGGGCAGGATTATTGTGCTTACGAAATTTTGGGCACCATTAGTATTATAATAAAATTACAATCGCAGTCAACGTCTTCAGTTGTTGATCTTAGCTTGAAGGGCATTAGGTTCCTTTGCAAAAGTGTATTTGTACTCGAATTAATTGGATACATAAATGCGTATATAAGCACCAGGACCTATTTTGAAATGCCCTCTATATAGTGAACTTGTAATTTAACTACTTATTCATGATTGAATTACTTATAAGTAAAATAAAATTTTATATTCTTTGTAAAAAAAATGTAGTATAAACAGGAATATCAACAGTTCTATAACATATAATATATTGTTTACGTTTCAAATTAAACAACTTAAAATAGCATTCGTGTAAAAGCTAACTTATAATTGAATATCATGTCACAAGCTAAATAAAAAAAAGGTGTATATGACAGTTAAACACAATACGTACATATATTGTTATCAAAAAAATTATATTTAAATGAATACCATATAAGGTTTATTTATTCATTTTGTTCTGGATCTCTTTTTGACATGCTGTATGAGTATGAGTTTGTTTAAAGTTTACTCTTTACTTGTCTTTTTATACAATGAAGCACAGAATATAAAATTTTAAGTACACCTGTTAAAAGACAATTGTTTATAACATTCATAGATTTACCTACATATTGACAGTATTATAGTCCCAGGTATCCTCTACGGTCACCACATGTCGCATGTCCCTGACATCCAATTAGCATCTTTACAATGTTTACCCATTATTGTTGCTATGAAAACGAACATTAATCTGATGAAACGGTAACATTCACAAAGCTTTGTCTCCTTTCCAGATCTAAACAATATTAAACGTGTTTCGTTGAAACAATGCCCATCTCGTACAAAATACAACACAGTTATTCTTTGTAACTAAACGGTGATAAGGTTTTTGATTTTCTACTTAAAGTGATACATTGTTACACTCCAGTTGTACTGTAAATACTCGTATTAGCTACTAAGATAATTATTTGGAATCAAAGAAGTATTAAGTTAGTTGATAGTTTATTTAGCTGCTATCTATTATTGAATTTATATAAAAAACATTTTATAAAGAGCTAACCGTCTGATTGTAAGCGACGATTGTGGATTTGATTTCCACTCAAGAGGAATAAATTATTTTCATTTTCTTCGCTCTGACAAAGCGCGGCGTTGAGTTTCTCCACTCAAAACGCAATGTCAGAAAGTTGGGAACGGAATGTGTTATTCTAGGTTTCCTCTGCCTACCCTGCTATGTGCGGGTTACAGCATAAGCTATAAATAAAGAGCTAACCCATTATCGGGTCATAATTAGAATACAAGTAAAGTCAATGAAATTTATTCAATAACTGTCAACGTGGAATAGTTTCACTGATGGTGGCTTAAGATTCGCGTAAAAAACATGCAGAATAAACGAAAAAAAAGAACAAAAAGTACGTTTCAACAGAAAAAAAACATCGGATTAAAACGTGTATAATATTTTAAACAAATATTCAATTTATTTGCTTATAACTTTGTTTCAATCCTAACAAATAGCCTAGGATTTATCTTTTAGTGATATATTAATTTTTAGTGCCAAGCTTTAGTACTAGAGGGATTTTAAGGCCGCTAATGGCTAATGATGTCAACGAGCTCTTATACTACAATTATATTCCGCCAAGGTACAATGCAGGTCACATTGCTTTTTATCACAGATTTTAATGCTATTTAAATGACTAGTAGGAAATTGTTACTAACGACAGTTTAGAACTTCTATCCGTAATTTATGAATTGCATGTAGAAAGAGTGAAAAGCTTTCTACTCTTAGTTATAAGAGACTATAAATGCTTGACTGAGATGTAAGGACATGTAATATGTTAATTTTTTAGGCAATTATAGCATATTTTTAATCCAAAATAAAATAAAGTTTAATAGAAAAATGTTAGATTTTTAAACTAAAAATCATGAAAGTGATCTCGAAATTATGTAAAGTTTTAAAAATAATTGAATTAAAAGCAAAGCGTGGTTTTCTGCCGCTTAACACATGATTTCTCGAAAATTTGGCTGAAAGTGTGTATCAGTGTCTTAATACAAGATTTCATTAACCTACTATATATGAAAAGGCGTAGCTGCTAAAAACAATTATTATACCGGGTACCTTCTAATTTTTGTATTACAAAGTATTTATTCTACTAGGGCCTACTCTACTCTATTCTACTTTACTATCTCTAGGCCTTCACGATTTTTCAAAACAACAGATACAAAAACTATAAAATCATTTTATCTCATAGCTTTTAAATTTTTAGTATATTGAAAATGCTATAAATTTCTCAGCGTAAGAAAATATTTCATTATTCATTTCTAAGAGCTAGAATAGTCCGGCAGCAGACAGATATTACGTCGTGCAATTAACCTTTCAACCTGTAAACAGGGTTGAAATCTTGGTGTTCATTTCAAAGCTAAAATATAGAAAGGAAATAAAATAATTGTAAAGTTGAGGAAGAACGCATGGCTTAGTGGTCAGAGCGCTTGGACGGTTTCTATGAGGCGTGAGTTCAAATCCTGCTGCGTTCAAATTTTTATATGTTTTTTTAAGTACTTTTTCTATCCTTAGTGTGGATTAACACTTTGAAAATCATTCAAATAAAATAATTAAACTTACTGAAAATATTTTGAACTATCCTACTGTAAGCAGGTGGTTGGTAGTTATATAGACAAACTGACACAGGTGATATTAAAAATTGAGACTTTGTGAGGGCGGAATTCAATGCCGCGTTGGGTACAGAAATGTACTGTTTTAAATATATTTACTTAAAGTCAAAATCAAATATTTTTATATCAAAGTAAAAATAAGACCGGTTCCCTAAAGCTAATTCGTCAGACCTGAGAAGAACCGTCGCAAGAAACAGCGGGACTTTTGTTTTTAAATTAATAATTTACGCATTTTCATTATTCATTCAACTGATAATGATGCCTTTGAACCACACTGGAATGAGCATTTCGTTCCCTATGTGTTGTTATTTAAAAAATCTTAATGAGTAGGTGGGACGGACTCCTTGTAAATAAAATTGGTTTATATTTCTATCAATAAAAAGTTTTTATTTTGATTTCGACTGCAAATTAAAACGAGGGAGAGGTATGAGCAGAGCGAGATGAACGGAAAATGAGAAATGAATAAATGCTTTTGAATTTCAACAGAGAGTGCAGTTGTAGTCTTGAACTGGTTGCGCGAAAAGGAGATTTTGGTCATTGAAAGATAAATATTGGCTATTCCACGAGAGAACAAAAACGTGGACACAGCGAGTGATTCCGTTTTAAACTAGTCAGCAAGGCGTTTCCGCAGCAGATTCCTTTCAACAACTTTTTACTTGTTCCATTCGCACCACTCAACCCTCTCGGTGTGATAACGCTACTATGTAAATTGTCATTGTGAGGGAACGGTCTCAGTAATGACTCCGCTCCGCTCATTAGAAATGAGCCAGTTCATTTCAACTCTTTCTGCTCGCTCAGTCTATTTTATATAACTATGACTGTATATAACTATTTGTTGGTATAATACAAGTATGCAATTTACTCTTGCGTGTTAAACGTAGTCCTTAATGGGTCTGTTCTGCTTGCGGTGGAAACAAAGCTTGAGGTTGTAAAGTAAAGTGTAGTAAGTAAAGTGTATTTTAAAAGAAGTTTATGCCCAAACTTCTATTAAAATACACTTTACTTTTATCATTCGTCGTTATTCAAACTTCTCTTTGTACCTAAAAAAATACTTAAAAAAATTCAAACATACTGGGAATTAAACAAAATTAGGATTTGGTATATTTTAAGTAAGTATATATTATTATTTTTATTATATTAATCACATATTAATACATCAACATGTTTTAATTTTTTTAAATATTGAATATATAATAATAGACTTAATAAAATAAGAAAATGTTTACCGTCTATTATCATAACACCTGCTTTTTTTTTCTTTTAATTTAAAATTCATTTCAAAAATAAAACTCAAGGCGGAATTTATATTTCAAATGAAAGTAATCTAGATTTATTTCTGAACAGGCTTCTCGTTTCAGTTAAAATTCAATCAACATCTTATTTTCTTCTTCTCTTTAGTTATGGCGTTACGGTTCTCAGCGTGCCAATTGGGCACAACTCACTTTACCAATGTCACGTCTCAAATTCAACTTCAAATTCAAATAATTTTATTTAAAGTAAGAATGCATGATAAATTTTTTGAACGTCAAAAATATTACCACACAGTCGTGAACACAGATCACAAATGTGATTATATGGAAAAATATAATTTCAAATTCACAGTTGACATTAGAGCGCCTAGTTCTCTCCTTTTCTCTGTAAAATCTCAATATAACTAAAAGAAGAAAAAGGAAACGGGCCTATGGCTCAGGACATGTACAGCTGTTAGATAATTACCAGTAAGATTATACTATTCGTTTCAACGTTATTTAATTTTGATTTTTTTTATAACACTCAGAAAATTAACAAATTCAAAAAAAACAATCCGTTAAAATCAAATGTTTTATGCCCATGTGTCTATCTACTTCGACAAACTTTCCAAATTCTTTTTTTTTCCAGAACTTTTGCTCTTAAAACGCGACGGAATTACTTGCTGCCAAAAAGTACAAACGCAAAGCTGCGAAGTGTAAATTTAATTATTCACCAAAATCCATCATTTGGTGCTGTAGACCACTTCGGTATTAGTTGACAAATGTTCTTGTTGATGCTCATTTCAAAAGAAATAGTTAGACTCTCTAAGTCTAGTAGTCTGGGAGGTAGGTCTAACTTAAAAATACGTTTCTACATAAATTAGAAGTATTATGTAATTATTTTTGTATGTCATAGTATAAAACTTAGTCAGTAGTAGTTAGTTTCTACTTAATAAGATGATAATGGTGCTCACAACTTTGCTTGCGCGCACATCACGAAGTTTGCCATTTAATTTTTACTTCCCATATATACTTAACTTTAAACATACTTGAACTATATTTAATTTTGAAGCATCAAGAAAGAAAATAATTTTCTCTTATTTTATTGTAAAGAAGATAACTCGTATACAGAATTCTTAAAATTTACTAAGAAGGTGTTATCTGACGGAAGTGTTTCCATATACTTATCCTAATATAAACGGAGTGTAGGTGGTTCCAAAGATCTCAACAGTTGCCCGACTAATAAATCTTTCCTTATTTTTTATAGTTTCTACGAAGTTCCAGAAATATGTATATTATAGGTAGATATTATTAACCCGCATGAGTAAGTTCAAAGTTACACACAAAGCTTGTAATAAAGAAAGAAAAGAAAGAAGAAAAGAAAAGAAAAGCTTATAATAAAGATGTTACTTAAAAACCAACAATTACAAAATAAGTGTGTGTATAATAGATTTTTTACAAGTCACTCTGCTGCTGACATTAACGTAATAGGATCGGTCGTTGAGAACATCAGAAGTGAAAAATATGTTCCTCCATTAAAGATTCTTTACCGTTGACCTTAATAAAAACGAGAAGCATTCTGTAAATAAATTGCTGTACTCCTAAAGTAAATGTATGTTTAGTTTACTTGATTGTTCTTTCATTTAAACTGGGAAAGACTGATTGGCAGAGAACAGAGAGAATTATGTGAAATAATTATTTAATATGAAACACTTACTATACGTACTATTACATGTATATATGAACTGTAATTGTCGTACATTTATTATCATAGTTATTTCTAAAACTACACGCTACGTTACTTGTATACTCAATCAATAGTTTTATAAGACATCTATTGTATTGATATCGACATTGGTTCCGGTCTATATCTAGGCAATCTGTAAACCAATCACACAATATCGAATGTCCCTGACAGCCAATTAGCATCTTAACAATGTATGCCTATTAAGGTCCGCCTGGAAAAGCAAGCATTGAACTGTGTAATACTGATATTTATAAAGACATTAAAATTTTTATTTAAAGAAATAATTAAATTTACTCTAAATCTATTTAACATATGTGCTATTAATTAATCAAGTACTATAGTTAAAAGGATAGAGTAAAAAAAGGTTTTTTCAGTGTTATAGTACATTTTAAGCAATTCGTATTACATGAATATCGATGCGGAGCACAAAATTATCGATGTTTCAACATAGTTAACAACCTAATATTAATAATATTAACGGTTGACTTCCGGTACCGTAGGTAGGACTATTTTATCTATATATTATATAAAACGCAAACTTGACTGACTGACTAACTTATGTATCAACGTACAGTCGAAGATACTGCAAGGATTCCTATAATATCGCAAGTGAGCACTAAGAAAGGATATTTAGAAAATCACCCCCTAAGGGGGTAAAATTTATATGTCTATATTTTTGTAAATTCACAAATTTTTAGACTTAGAAGTATGAAGTATGAAAATATACAGATCATCAGCTGTATTACAATTAAAAATGACCTGTGTAGACGAAATGGACATATTCTTCCTTAAAGGGAAAAAATGGACGGGGTAAAAGCTAGCTATTTGATATGAGGGTGCTGATATGGAAGCTCGCGTGTCTCATAGGTTTTTGTGGTATTTGGTAAATCAAAAAGAGGAGGTCGAACAGTGGAGGCGAAAGTAAATGTGTAAAAACCTACACTTTGGTCGGAACCCTACACTTGGGCCATACTCATAGGCACTGTGGCGGGTTCCACACCCTGCAACACGATTGGACTGAGACCACATGGAGCGTCTGCGAAGTGCAATGTAGTGTCTTCTCTTGTAATAAAACTGTCCTTGGTACCTATCTATTTGTAAGATGTAATAAAATAGTGCGTAAGCGAACATGCCCAATCCACTTTCGACTATCGGCCATTCGAGCGTCTGAATAATATAAAAAGAAAAAACATTTTTTCAGTTTTCTTGAATAATCTTCAAAATATGAAGCTACTTATAAAATGTAAAAAAAGCTCTAGATATTGATGATTTAATAAGGAAAGACTTTTTTAATAAAGGAATAAATTACTAAGCAAAAACATAACAATATTAAAAGCTTCACGCTATTTCCCGCATATAGCAGGGTAAACAGAGGGAACCTAGAGTAAAGACAACGGAGTGTCTTTCCCCGCCTAGTTCTGAGACAATGCATGTTGAATGGCGGAACTCAACGCCGCGCTTTGTCTCGTTACCAGAGCAAGTATATGAAATAATTCATTCTCGCTGGGCAGAAATCGAACTCACAACCATCGTGTTTACAGGCTGTGCTGCAGTGCCACGACACCCTCAACAAAAAACATGAATTGTAAAAAAACGTACAAAATACAAATTAAATAAAAAAATCAATTACCATTTCTTGCTTAAAAAACTAATGGTAGTGTATCAAGAATAAAAAAGAGTACAGTTTTCGGATATATATATATATATATATATATATATATATATATATATATATATATATATATATATATATATATATATATATATATATATATATATATATATATATATATATATATATATATATATATATATATATATATATATATATATATATATATATATATATATATATATATATATATATATATATATATATATATATATATATATATATATATATATATATATATATATATATATATATATATATATATATATATATATATATATATATATATATATACACATAATAAAATGCTCAACTGGCTTAAGTGCTTTTATATGTTTTAATTCTGTGAAAGGCTATTAGTGAAATAAAAAGCTCCAGTTTATTTTAATTTCCGTATTGTTCACTATGTGTTGCATTGAAACTTGAATAACGGCCTAACCTTATGCTATTAAATTTGTTTGTATTGGTTCTACAGATAATTGTATCGAATATATTTTTTTATTCTCATGACAATTATAATTTTGGTAATTTTTTTATATTGCAATTGTAATTTAATGAGAATGGAATTAGACATTACAAACATTTTTCACAAAATACTTTTTTTATTTTTTTATATTTCAGCCGACAAGAACTTTTTGGATATTTAATTACTTAACTTTTGACACTATAGTAATGGCGGCGGTACTTTATATTGACAAGATCATATCATATCTTTGAATAAGGATTTGGACGTTGGCTCTACAAAATGTAGTACCGACGCCGTTATACATTGTAAAATACAAAACGAACATATTTAGTATTTTTGTTCTTTAAAATACGGTAACTATGGAAAATTTAAATGTATATTATATATAGGGCAAATTTACTCCTCAGAGAAGTGAAGTCAAACAGCCTTTAGCAACTTTCATGCCACGAGCAATCTGCAGACATTTTAATTACAGCTTTGACGAGTCTTTAAAGCTAATGCTTATACCAAAACATATACCCTTCAGAGGCTTCAATTTTATTAAATAATGACTAGAAAATATTATAAATATCGATATTTTTGTAATTAAAAGATAATTTTATTTTTATTTATCGATTTTTTTTTAAATTTGTAAGAAATTGTGTTAATATGCATTGAAAACGACTTTTTATGTAAAATGCTTCCAACGTCTAATAACAGCGTTATTACATAAAGTAGAATTACTGAGAATACGTGTTTTGGTTTCATAACTTAAGTAATGATACTTGTAACTAAGGGTGTTAAGTATCACTTAAGCATTTAGTAGGTTTTTAATGAGCTTATGTGTGTTTAAGAAAATCATGAACATTTAATATGTATACAATACACATTTTTTTCAATCATAATAATAGAATATTCTAGATGATATCTCCTCATTTAATCTAATATTAACTTGTTATAATATTTACCGATAGTAATAAGCAACTATATTGAGTTACAATAGTGACACTGTACTTTGATTTAATGACTTTGTTTCCTCAGGCGCAGTGCCACTAAAGCATACACTGCGGTCGCAAGTCCCAGACGCTGCTTCGAGTTGTACACGTATTAATTGTGACTTTGTATTTAATCAAGTAATCCTACAAAATATAATATATTGGAAACAAATTCTAAATATTATTTTCGTACACGCTTTTACAGAAAACTTTATCAAAATATTTTAATAAAAACTTTATCATTTATACTGAATTTGTATCCAAATAACATTATTGTGAAAGCAATATAGCTATTAGGGATTCAGATATTATCGAAACAGTTGACACAGCTGGTGCTTTAAGTACATCTGTATACGTGAGAGGGTCTTAACGCAATTACAGCGGTAATGGTGAAATAACTTGCGAAGGATGTGACGTTTATAGACGATTGTAAAAAACCAGCCGAGTGTAGAAAAGTGCTATACTTTTGTGTTAGGATTATTAGAACAAAATCGTACAGTGGTTATTGAGTTTTTATTTGTTTTGAAAGTTCAGTGGAAAGATCATTCATTCAAATATAGTTTTATTTATCTATATTCCATATATAACAAAATGAAAGAAAAGTCAATTCTGTACATTGAAGATTAAAAAAAGGGGATTAATTGGGTCGGCTAATATATCGACAATTATAGAAGCTAAAAAACCACTCTACAGAATTTTTGTCTGTCTGTCTGCCTGTCTGCTTATTTATTCTGGGACCAACCAAAAACTACTTCACAGAATCCCTACCGGCACATATTTAAATTTTTACCCTGGTATTCCTTGCAGTTCCCGTAAAATAAAAAAATATAAAATTAAAAATTTCAACAACTTGACTTAGTTTTAATAATTAAATTAGTTCATATCTTTAAGCAATATAAAGCATAGCATTTATCCTGATGTGCAATGCAAACCTCGAATGCAAAATAAAAACAGAGACGTTTAAATCACGTCAATTACTTGCAAGTAAAGGTAGTTTTATTCCATTCTCACTTTAATAGTAGCAAATAGTAAAAGTTTTTTAATATAAATTTTTAAGTATAAAAAAATTATACGTAGTTCCATAGAGTACATCTTTGACTTACAATTATTATAGTGACAATTAGCGATCAGCAGGTAATTACTTACGTCTTTTATGATATAATGTAATCTATTGGTTGGTAACTTAATATCATTTTAGACTATGATGTGCGTTCCAATATGATGTGTTTAAAAATCTATAGAAATAAGTTTAACATGTCTTTATAAGGGATTTATAATATCTGTCAATGGATGTCGGTAACATCCGTTGACAGATATTATAGAAATGAAATTCCTGCATCATGCTGATTTTTTTACATATATTAATGTTAATATATCTTAAATACATCTACAGACCGTAAATGAAATTGTCGTAGTATTAAAGTACAGAAAAGTCAATTCTTCTCAAGCATTCTTTCAAGATACAAGTTATATAGGATAATGATAAAATAATAAAAAACTAAATTGTACTAAAAACTAAAGTATACAGTAGTGCAATACAGCAGTAGGGATTGCAGAGAAATCCTAGTGTACCCACCGTTCTGCACTTTTAGCCCGGCTTTAAGATATTGCGTTACCTATACAACTAACCAATTAACAACACTTGGATATATATAACATTATTGCCACCACTGTTGTGCCATGTTGGCCTTTACTTGCTTTATTTACTTATTATTTAATTTTTATTATTTTCTTTTTCCATATTGGAACATACATGTACATATAAGAAAAACTTTAACCGGTACTGAATTGAAAAAAAAAAACAAAAATATTACGATTAGAGAAAGTTGAAATGTTAAAATTACACACACATATATATATATATATATATATATATATATATATATATATATATATATATATATATATATATATATATATATATATATATATATATATATATATATATATATATATATATATATATATATATATATATATATATATATATATATATATATACGTGAAGCAATAACATTAGACTTGTATAAATTTGGCACACTTATAGTTTATGTGTAGGAGAAGTGCCTCTAGTACATATAAATGCATTTATGCCTATGTACACTTTTCACTTTACTTACAACATTTTAACAATAACTAAGTATTCGTTATCGGATTACTCGACGTTTCTATTTCTCATAATAAAACAGGAAAATACCGTAGACACTAATGGCTAAGTCGGTGAGCTCCCTTTCCACAATTATGCTCTTTGCGAAACCGCAGAGCAGTTTATGTCTCTGTATAGAATGTATTTTAGTACCAATTTTAATACAAGACATACTTACAGCTTAAGCATTTAATGTATAAATAAATTGTCAGCTTATTTATTTAATATTTATTTTTAACTACATGAAACGTTATCATTAAGCAATTTCGTTTAATAAATTATTATTTAACCTTATTTAAGTCATATCATTAATTTCTCGGTCTGGTGTCTGTCTATAAGAGTTGCAAATTGCAGAATATAGAAAAAGGAGTCCTCACACTAGGGTCTAACCTAAAATTATATAGGTGATGTAAAAAGCTAAAAAATCGATTTATTAACATTTAATAACATATAATAAGTGAGCAATATTTTTTTAATGATAAGGTTGAGATTATTCTTTGCTAAATGTACCTTTTTCTAAATTATTAAAATTAGAAACATAAAATTATCGTAGTAAATTTAATATTTATAACAAAAAAAAAGGGCTTAAAATATTAACTATAAAATGTATAGACATATATCATATGTCATATTTATTATAACATATATTTCAAATATATACCATAGAATAGTATAGTGATATTATATATATATATATATATATTATATATATATATATATATATATATATATATATATATATATATATATATATATATATATATATATATATATATATATATATATATATATATATATATATATCTATATTATATATATATATATATATATATATATATATATATATATATATATATATATATATATCATAGAATACCATAGAATATATCTATAACATAGAATACAAGATAAATGAAATAATCATATAAACGACTTTACGGCAAACGAGGACAGCGATTTATCTGAGCATTAGGAAAAACAATGACCTTTTGTGTACTATTCTTGGTACCTCTTTATATATACATACATATGGTATTTAATATTTTGACATTAAATATTTATATCTATATATTTTATGTGTGATCTTATGTTATGAAACTGTCTTTACTTCCATGTATCAGCGAGTGTGAAAAGCAACATATTTTTATTGGAATTTATGAGGTGCAAATAGCATTTGATTTATAATTGTGTTCTGAAAATTTGCCTCTGCACATGGTATCTGTTGCTGGTGGTGGAGTTTTGGCTTTCAATTTGTGTATTTATGCTTGAAAATCATAATATTAAACTTATATGTTTCGTGTGATATATATTGCCAGAAAATTTCCCGATACGTGTTAAGAATTCCTGACTGTCTTAATATTTTTTTGTTCTTAGTGAATGACGCTTAAAAAATATTATTTTAATGTTATACTCCTTTTGATTGACACCTACGTTCACGTTTCAAATCTTAAAAAATATTGTCTTGTAATTTCAAGACAAATTACCTTTATAAGTATATATTTATATTTGCATAATAATTTCCCAAGATGAATAGAAGTTTATCGACGAGAGGTACATGTCGATCTTTCGATTATCGAAACACGTTGTCTCTGACAGTCAATTAGCATTAATGGCACAGTGACTTTAAGAATACTATCGACACGAGCAGGACTATGGGGAAAGCAGAAACGTCTTTAGTATTACTGTGAGTGCTAATAAACCTGTAATAATTGACTTAAATAATACAGAACCAAAAAAAGTATAGTTCAAAAACTATAACAGTGCTACAATAATCTCTCCGACAAAATGCAATTAAACTTTAATAATTCCGTCTATAATTTTTTTAAATATCGGTTTGTGCGTTTCGTAAACAAACATCAAGTATAACCATTACCAGTACCAATTTCATGATGTTAGGTCAACGGAAAATACGAGTTATATTTGACGAACTTAAATTTGCGGCAAAAACAAATAAATTTGGAATGACTTCTTCATACACCTATAAATTTGACAAAGCATAAAATCCCTTATTTTAAATTGCGTTGACTTTAAATTTTAATTTACTTAGATGTTGATTTTACCTTGTTCTCTCTACGCGTTCTTGTGAAAATGGTTTTGACAGGTGGACAGACAGACAGACAGATAGACAGACGAACTACAAAGTTATCCTATAGCCCTGGAACTTTAACTTAAATGATTGGTAATCATTTACAGAATCTAATTAATATTTTATAACATATAACATACCTATCAGGTATATACAAATCAATTATACACCAAAAGTCATAAGTATTAATAAAACTTTGACGTATGATAACGTAATATGTTTGAATCATAGTTTGAAAGTAATTAATATTGACTGGAAATTAGAGTCGGAAAGCAATATTTCTTTGATCTTACTACAAGTTTTGTGCCTAAATTGCTACTGTAGGTCATAATATAAATTATAAGTTTGGCTTTAATATACAAGAGTCTAATACAACTACTTATAAGTTAAGTTAGAAGACAATAATGAAAATTGTATATTTTATACTATACAACCTGTTCGTGGCTTCGCGCACTTGGTCGATGTTCTCGGATTTACTTTAATATAATATGCATTTCCTGTAGTTTTCTAATAATGAAAACTATAATTTGGGTACCATCCGTCTAGGTAAAATAAATTTTAGATACATTATTTTACCTAGACGGATGGTACCCACGAGAGGTAGGCGCGATTTTTCCCGCGTAAATCCAGATTCCACGGAATAAAATTCCGAGACTAGAGAAGCTTATAATATGTAGAGTTATCATATAATAACTTACTAACACTATCATGTACTTGTATTTATTTAATATTAAAATTCATTTCAATTATTACAATTTATTACAATGTATATAATATTTATATATATATATATATATATATATATATATATATATATATATATATATATATATATATATATATATATATATATATATATATATATATATATATATATATATATTTTTTTTTTATTACTTTATAAATTACTAATATCATATTAAATATTGCTTTCATATATGGGAGATAAGCTATAGAAACTAATTTAACTGAAACTATAAACTTTAAGCAATATAAATGTTGAATTGAAGGTTCGTAGAAATAACATTAAAACATGTTTTTTTTTCACAAAATGGTGCTTAGACCAACTAATTATTAATAAGTAAAGGCTTTAGATTATATCCGAAATTATCAGGTTAATGAAATATAAACAGCCTCTAGCTTTCAGTGAGAGCGAGCTGCAGACATTTTCATTATCGCTTCAATAAGTGACTTTAATAAGAAACTGCTCTTAGCGTTCAGGCTGCCTTTCAAGAGATTGTAATTTCTAAAGACTCAATCGTCCTTTACATTTATTTAGATTTCTTTCGTTAATTGTGTGATATAAAATATAAAAAAATCTTTAAGATTTTTTTTCGATATACTTTTGTTATTGGAACAAAAGACAGTGATTTAATAAAATAAAATATTTTTATTGTAGAAATAATTTTACATTAATTTTAATATACTCGATAAAATAATAAAAATCTATTTGTAGCTGTTAATAATTATCAGGATTGTGGTGGAGAACTAAAACATAACGAAATGCGCATGCGCACATTGGATGCTAATTATAATTCTATGAGAATCGCTAGAATAGTAATGTTAGTTATGTAGCAGCAGTAAGGCCTAATTATAAAATTTTGTCTAATATGAATTCGACTCCGGCACCGAAGGTATCAATTTCATGATTATAGGTCAAAGGGAAGTACAAATAAAAAAAAATGAAAATCTTTAATTTGCGGGCGTATATTATTTGTGTAATGAACTACAAATATAAATTTGTAATTGATTTTGTCTGTGATATGCTTTTAAATAATCAAATAATTTATATGTCCTAACTTCTTATCAAACTCAACTTGAAGTACTATTGGTTTTATCGATAATACGACATAAATGCTAACATGATCGGCCGTTAGTTAATATTCAGATTGCGTTGATTTGGGAATCAATTGTTCTGTACTCTAAAGGATAACACGTAAGCATACTATATTGCTGCCAGCGTACCTCCTCCTCGGGTTCTTGAGAAAAAGTTTCAAGACAGAAGGACAAAGTGATTCTACTTTTTTCTTTTTAAGTAAGGAACCTGTAAACACTATTTTTTTATATTATGTATCACAAATAAGTGTAGCGTATAGTCCTTTAAAATAGATTAAAATATTTTTAGAATTTCATGCTCTATGCCGCATTGCAGTGACAATTTGAGACATTGTACGTTGAGTGGCGGAACTCAACGCCATGTTTTGTATGAAAAGGGAATTCGTTTCCAAATATAAGACAAAAACATTTTACTTTTATATTTAAAAAAGTAACAACGTTGCAAACACGTTTATTTTATCTCCAGTGCTAGCAAGAATAAGTTAATGAGTAAGTATTTTGTACAAACTCATTTTGTTAGAAGTCACGTGTCCGATGGAAAGGTGAATCTTGATAAAACTATCTAATCAGCAGAATACAAAATGAAAATGGTAGTACTATCAATGTATAAACATATATAGTGTACATAGTTTCTGTATAGGGACCTACTTTGCATTATTTGTTTACAATATAGTTTTTATATTATATTGTTTATTTTATATAATATACTATTTATATATTATTATATTTACTTATTCTTCTATACAAATTAAGAAAAACTAGTAATTCCGTTTAATAGAAATTAGTTAGTATTTAATAACAATTATTATGATGTATGATATGTATAACAATTTAATATATTTAATAACAATTATTATATATTTATATTCATGTGTGATTTATTAATGAAAATGCATGTTATTGTCTTCTTCTTGGCATTAGTCCCAGCTTTTGCCAGGGTCTGCCTTACGACTAAGCCTACTCCACTTTGCATGGTCTTTAACATCCTCAGTGGACAATCTATTGACTCTCATGTCTCGTGTCACGACATCCAGCCATCGCTTCCTTGGGCGTCCGGGTGGTCTAACTCCAGGGATAGACATGTCAAGTGTCAAGTGTTGCGTATGCGGTCGGACCGCGTAACACATCCATCTCAGCATCTTCATCTCCGTGACGTGAAGCTCCTGAGTGTGCCGAGATAATGTTGGCCAACATTCGCTGCCGTATAAAAGAACCGGTCGGATAATGCTCTTGTATATCAGTCCCTTGATCTTGGGCGGTATTCTGCTATCGCAGACTACACCAGTGACCTCCCGCCATTTGGCCCAGGCAGCGTTTATACGGGCATGGATGTCGTGGTCGATGCCTCCAGACTCATGCATATCGGCTCCAAGGTACCTGAACTTCTCCGACTTAACGGCTGGCTGAACACGTTCATACACCTCAGCGACCCTACCCACGTGACCGTTTAAGTCCCCCCCAACTAAGATTGCTTCGGTAGACGGTATAGCGAGTAGGACCTCTTCACACTGCTCCCAGAAAGTCTCCTTTTCAGCCGCGCTACAACCCGCCTGGGGAGCATAAGCACTGATTAAGTTTGTGATAACGCCCTCGATCAGTGCTTTTATCCGCATCAAGCGGCCGCAGCGACGGTCAACTTCAAGAAGCCCGTTCTGAAGCTCTTCAGAAAGCGCTACCGCCACACCATTTTTGCCTGTAGGTGACCCAGTGTATATAAGGCGGTAACCCTGCCCGATGTTACGAGACTTATTGCCCTTCCAGCGAGTTTTCTGAAGAAAAGCACACTGGACCCGACGTCTCATGAGTACATCTGCGAGTTCTCTGCATCGTCCGGTTGGAGAGCCAATATGCCATGTTGCAAAGCGGAGTTTCCGTCTGGGTACTGACGTCGTTAGCCGTGCCCGTACTTGACACGGTAGCCCTTGCCCACTTATCGCAGGTGTAGGGCGATGTGCCAGCGCGTCGTTTAGCGGCGATGCCCTAGCCATACCCAGCTATTTTTTAAATCGGTCCATATGAGTGGCGATGTGGTTTTTAGTGGAGCGATTGCCATCTGACCTACAAACCCATTACTGGGAGAAACCAAGAAAGGAAAGGGAATAAGAGGCAGAAAGACTTGGAATATAGGGGAGGAACACCACTTACATGGATTGGATCGGGTTATGAAAGTGGTGGCTCGAGGTTCCGGGGGTCGCGTACCCGTATGCCGAAAACCAAATATCGGACAGATATTAGCTAGACACCCTCTGAGTACATTATTAGTACACCCTCTGAGTAGTTATTATGGATATAATAACATGCATAAATCTGTTAAAATGTATATACCTTATAATTAACCACTAACTGTCTCCAAATATAACACTCACATTCAAGTGTTCTGACTTATTATTTATATACACAACAACCTTAAAGTCAAAGCTCTTACATAATTTCGTGAAGTGTAATTTATGAAGCACCCAAAATTACCAGAACTCGCTTTCGGTCCATACAACTTGAGCTTAACAATGTCAGATATTACCGCGCCAAGAACCTGTTGTTAATAAACTAGATAGTTGGAGGAAACAGCGACAAGACATGTTCTACTTAACAACTAGTGACAGCTGGCCATTTAGAAACAAGATTGAGATATTAGACGATTATAACTCAATATTGTATGAACTAAAGTAAAATTTATTAATTTATTTTAGCACTGATTTAATAAAATGAAATAGCTAAAATTTGTGTTATAATTGGTTCTGATTAATTAATGAACGTCTAAATTAGATTTTTGTAAATTCGCATGTAAATTCGTTGCAAATTTATATTTGGCTAATATTGTCATAGAGTACTGGCATTACATGATTGTGTTTAGATATATATAAGTAATTTTTCAGTTTTTTATCTAGAAAATTACGTTACGTTGTACTTTTTATAATAACCATATAACCATTGTCGGTACCATTAATGTAACTTTTTTAATTTTTCTGACATATTATTTAGATGTTTATTATTTATATATATTTATATTTATATATATTTATTAAGTATTACATTTATAATATTTCTTTATTAGAGTTACATGACAAAATACAATGTTACTACTTTTTGTTGATTTCTTTCTTTGATTGATGTCTTTTTAACTCTAAATAACGTAATTTTTAAAAAAAACTACGAGATAATCTCATAAGTTTTATAGAAAATTTTATCATATTACGTTGATTGTTCAGCTTACTGCTTAATATGTCTTTACCGTTAAAACGATTTTTCGGCCAGGTAACTGAGAAATTGCCCGCTGAGTTTCTTGCGCCGGTTCTTCTCAGGTCTGAGGCATTAACTTAAGTGAACCGAAAAAAATATTACCACATTTTTGACGTTCAAAAAATTAATCGTGTATTCTGACTTTGAATAAATTTATTTGAATTTAAATTTTACAGTACCTCAACCTTATTAAGAATTTGTATTTACTTTTGTTTACCTTAAACTAAACAGGATATTATCTTAAAATTTATTTGGTGTAACATCGGATAAACTCCTACAGTGTAAACAAGGGTGGACGATTTATCTCGTTGAAAAAGCAAAAGCTCGTTTCTCTTGCAATGCGATCTACAGCTCCGGATCTTTCCCATCTCTTTCGAATATACGATGATGCAATGTAGTGGAGCTTTGAAATGTGATGCTCTAGAGGAAGTCGGGATTGAAGTGTTCATGTGAAACTATCGTTGCTGTACTACAATGTTTTTTGTAATACTGTTAACAATTTTCATGTGTGTATTTTTACTTGTTAAGTTATATAAAACATCCCACTTCCCCTCAAAATAAATTTGGATAAGATAAGCAAAAATAACCTGCTGTACTAACTTTATTTTGTAATATAATAACCCTGAGTGGAATTTGAACACCCAACTACCACGTTTGCATTCAGTAATAAAAATATATCGAAACACAGATATAGTTTGCCTTATTCTTTTTTCCTACCACTACTTTTAATCACATCAGTAATAATGTCTACAAAACATTGCACAAACAAACACCTTATACATGTAAGTTAAATTTACGTACATTCTTTAGTTCAAAATGTATTAAATTATTATATATGGTGTAGATAATTAGAATATTTCAATAGTAAAATCCATTAACACAGACTTTACTACACTTAACATAACAATAATAGTTAAATCCGGTTTAGTTCAAAATAGGTGGCTAGTTAATCCCGTTGCTGATAGAACAGGCGGTATATCCGTATCATGTTTAAGCACCCTCTATCAATTTTGCTATTTTGTGCAGCAAAACCAATAGTGGATTCTGTCGAGCTCTCTCGCTACGTATATTCCATTTAAATTCGTAATCGGCAAAGCGACACAGTGTCTAACTGCAATTACGACGGTTGTGGGTTTGACTCTACACGCGGGCATCAATTATTTAATTTCTTCGCAAAAGAAATAAATGAATTATTTTTTTTCCTCGATAATTGAGCGAAAAGTGAGAAGCGGCGTGTCTAAGAACTAAGGTAGACTGAGTGAGTTGTTTAATTTTGTCACATTGCTAAGAATAAGAAATTTTTGGAATGTGGGCGGTGATTCTTCACTTTGTCAAATTATATTAGAGAATGTAAATAATAATATTACTCGTATATTTACGAAAATTGGTATTTTTAGAATAAAATTCCACGCTTGAAGCCTCAGTCATTAGTAAGTCATATATTTATATACACATGCACGTACACACACATACACTCGCAAAATTTAAACTTGAAATTATTAACTATTAAAATTTTATCTCTATATTAATTTTAGCGCTATATTTAATGAGCTCTATAAAAGTTCTATTATAAACATTCTACAGTATGAAAATTATGATTGTAGCGAAGCAAATTATAATAATTATATTATAGGAAATAAAAATTGCTTACATATAATGGGAAAAAGTATGAAAAGTTCTCTCGTTTATTTAAGTCATATGTCACCGAAATGGTTTCATATTTAACGAATATAATGTCTCCAGTCGAACATTCAGTTCACAGGCTTAGATAGAGCCACAACAATATTATTATGAAACAATATTTTATATTTATAATGAATATAGTTCCCTTTATTTTGCTTTAAGCATGTATATATATATATATATATATATATATATATATATATATATATATATATATATATATATATATATATATATATATATATATATATATATATCTCACGCTTTATCTGTAGCGATGTAGCCAGAGAGATCGGTGCGCCAAACGCGTACGGTCCCTAAATACCTTTTTCGCCTTGTCCACTATCATTAACCTCTTCATACATGCCCTCACGCCCTCTTGGGGATACTCATGCTTTTTACGTGACCTTCTTTCAGTATCTTCGACACTGTGTTTTTTAAGGTCGAGCGAGGTCCCCCCTGAATGTGTTATTCAATTATTTATTTAATTACTTTTTTTATTAGGCTTTATAAAATACACAAAAAGATTTTATTACAAACTATACGCAAAATAACTACTATTTATAGTAAATATACACATTTTTGAGAAAAGTTCTTGGAGTCGAGATTAGAACTCCATATAAAAAGTCAAGAGGTTTGACAGGTTCAACGTTAAATCAACCACGATCCGGCCGGCTTAGAACATCAAGAGATCCCCAAAACGTGTAACGTGTAAGAGCGTCTGTAAGCGTCTGTTTGTGAACAATTAAGTCTCTTTACTCGAAAGCGATTTAGCGTCTTAAATGTGCCCAGAACTTCTTTAAGCCGCATTCTTCATAAATATTTGCACTGTCATCCATATAAAATCCAAATGGTACAGGCCTTAATGGCTCAAGATCCTGACACTAGGCTGCAATTTGCCAACGAAATGATAGAGAAGTTTACGAGCTTTACCAACATTTTTTTCTCAGACGAGGCACACTTCCACCTGAGCGGGGATGTCAACAGGCAAAGTTACAGGTATTGGAGTTTATACATTTTTATAATTAATAAATAGTTTTTGTCTAATAGAATTAGTTAATTTTTTATAACTGTTTGAAATGTTAAAAGACTTTTGGTCTACCTGTATATACAGTCCAACATAAAAATACACTTTACTTCCTCCTAAAATAAATTTTATGTATATGTTAAAGTAAATATCACAACATTATTACGACCTACTATTGCAAAATTAAATACAAATTATTTTTTTAATTAATATAAATAACAATCTCGTTTACATCATTTTCTAAAGATATAAACTTTTGTAATATTGAATTAATAATATTCTGTGCAAGAAGTTTCAAATTGTGTTATCTTTCAAAATCAATTGCATAATCTTAAAGAATCTCGTATCTGATTTTATTTCAAACAAGTAACTTGTAGTATCTTTTCCCCAAGGAGACTTTTTGTTTTGTATGAAAAATTTACCTCAGTAGTTAGCAATATTAAATTGGAATATAACATACCAGATCTATAGTATATATTTGAAAAAATTGGAAAGTTATACTAGGTACTCACCCGTTACTACTTTTTCGACTATTAAGTTTGATATTATATCAATAAGTACATATATTAATGTAAAGGAACTTGAAATTAGTGTAACAATACACTTTCAAATGATTACATTTTCTAAATATTTAAAAATACGTAAAACAGATTAGAAATTCAATTAAGTAAAACGTTAATTAAAAGAATAACTTTATTTTTTTTTGTATAAGGAAAATTCATTTGTCGAAAAAGATATATGTAAAACAATTTAGAAACCCTTAGAAATAACGCGGTAGGAAGTTATTTCTTACGTTTTGACTTTATATTACGGCTTACTCCAAAACTTTGTTTCCGTTGGATTACCATTTATTACAAGTAATGGCTTATGAACTCAATACTTTTTAGATGTGTTGAATAGTATCAATGACTGAAGGCTATTTGAATCTCTTTTTGTTTGAACCAACTGCAAAAAAGGAGGAAATTCTTTTTTTTTATTTATGACAAAACATGATTGTTTTAACATGATTTGCATATTTATGACAAAACATGATTGTTTTATGTGTGTAATGATTACTAACTATAGAAACACGGCTTGTTTTTTTCTTTTCGATTTAGGTAGTTGTTTGTGTTTGTGTGTGCATGTTTCTAATTTTTTTGCTATTATTGTTGTTTTAATACTTTTTAGTTAGGATTACGTATATAATTATATATCTTATGATCCTTATAACAGAGTATAATAGATATATAATAATTATTAATTATATACGATTTTATCAAGGGACTTAAAATATCGTGGGGATTTGAACCTAATCTTTGCTTTCGTAGTCTAAAGATAATAGACTATCTCAGCGTAAGATTCATTAAATTTGTCAATAATGAATTTCTATAATTTAAAAATATGAAAATTATAGAAAAAAGTTCTTATAGAGACTATTGGTTCACGTAAGGTTTATTAAAATTCAATAAATTTCGTAAATACAAACATACATAGTAAATACACACACGGATTGCTAAACAGATTACACTTCTTCATTCATAACATGTATATTTGATGACGAAAAGGGCTAATTTCTTTAAAAAAATTGTTGTAAAACATGTCACAAAATAAAAATGTATACTTTTCCTACTTATAAATAACATGAAATCAATTTAGGGAAGACTTATTAATGGCTTATTGTAGGAATAAATGCTGAATTTTACATCTTTCGATATAAACCGTTTCACGTAATTATTTTACTGCCGGGTCTTCTCCATTATTCAACGTAAACATATCGTTTTGTAGCGCTAAATAGTATTTAATTACGCCTAATTACATCGGTAGTACATTATCACTTAATTTTAAATAATAAATAAATAAATAAATAAATCTTAAATATTTAAGTGATTCTACGCTTATATAATATGTAGATTGAGCACTAATAGATAGAATTCTATGAGAATATTATACACTCACTTGCAATAAAACTCTTTGAATAACGTGAAAACAGTATAAATAATAAAGACGCGGCGGGGAGAGTTCACTAGTCAAAATACAAGTATTTTACAAAAATAAAATTAAAGTGCACCTTTTTGCGATAAAAACTTTTTGGTCAGCTCACTCCACTCTAATGTACCTACATGGTACATTAATATAATTGCTTATACTTTATATGAAAACTTTTAGTAGCCACATTAATGGGATTAAAAATATTATGTTACATTTTTACTATTCAAAATATATGAATGTTATTCTATTCAATACAAAAAATGAAATAATTTTGTTAATTAAATCGATAACTGTACAATATTTATCGATGAATTTGCTAACTATGCTGGAAGTAACAGATTAGATTTAGGTACAAGGCGAATAAAATATACATTGTAGAATTTAACGGCTGTTGTTTAATATTTCTTAAATCCCCTTTGACTTGTTTTGAACTTTACTGCATCGGCGTTTAATTTTCCTTCAACTTCAATTCCTTCAACCGATTCCGACATTAAGTCGCAGTATAATGTTCACTTCAAATCGAAATATATGATCCACAAGGTAATGATCTAAAACATAATTTGATAAAAATGAAATAGTGAGTCAATACTTTATTTTTAGGTATAGTTAGGATGTGGGAGTAACTAGAAAAAAGATTTCAGGTTACAAAGGAAAAGCTATTAAAAATTCCTTTAAGTGTGAGATGCGATAAAGAGTAAACTATATTTACGACGCTATGAAGTTTATTAGGAAATAAAGTTATTGTGAACGGATTTACTCAGATTTTACTTTTTATTTCACTTTGGACAAGACGTGACGGCAGTGTATTATTAAATACAGACTGACATAATAATATAGACAATAATATATTTATCTCTATCTAATCTGGTAGATAAAGTACGTTGGCATCTGCCGTCCAATACGCGATGTCTTAAAAAATAGAGCGAAAGTGGGCAATGTTTTCACACTAGACGCCCCTTGCCTACGTTGCTATATGCGGGAAAAAGCTGGAGGATAAAAAAAATAACTTATATAAATTAGCACGATCATTTCATACAAAGGCGCCTTTTCTACGCTAACGGTAAAATGTAAGCAGATTGTAAATCTGGTACGTTGTTACTGACGCCATTATACGCTAAGTCGACGTGTATTTGGTAAAAGAGAACAAAAAACTGTTAATGCGATCCCTTTGTAGGGACGTGCTGATTTGGTCTTTCAATATTTAGAATTGCAATTGATAAATCGACAAACTTTATTTCACTATTAATGAGAAAAATGTAAATATGCACAATTGATATTACCTAAAATATAAGCTATTAGAAAATGGCTTATGCCATTATAAATATAAAATAATTAGAATAATTTTATAATTCTGCTCCAGTAAATGCAGTCACCATGATATGCCATCATACAGTTTTTTTTCAGTTTGGACATTAACTTAGGTATATGAGGAATAATGAGTATAATAATAATATATGTATATACGTAGCGATCAAGAAAAACACACACAGTCATTTATTTTGCTTCACAATATATCTCGTATATCTATAGCAAAATAGCAAGACTGCAGCTGTCAAAACTGACGAGCACTGTGTTCTACGTTTTCCATCCAAGTTTGATATATTGACATCGTACAGTCAGGCGCTGTCCCACCCTACTATAATAACCATTTCGTATAATAATCAATGATTCCTTGATATCTACACATTTACGTATGTGTACATTACGTGGTCTCACATCATCAAGCTTTAAAATAAATACACAAAGAAGTATTGTTTCCCTAATGCTTCTCATATATCGCTGTCCGTTTTCAACACGAACAAAAGAATCTTAAATGAAAAAACATTTATCTCATCCTCCATCCTGTATACTTAACCAGAAATAATTAAACAAAAATCTATTTGGTGTTTACTCCAGAAAATTATCTTGAGTATAATTATAGTACAGTGATATGTATATTTATAACAAACATAGATTAAAAAGTACTTTAAAAACCTTAAACTCACTCATATTTAAGTTGGAATACATCTGATTTAATCAAAAAGGACAAACATTTAAACGCACACACATACATAATATACCGAAATCCTAAAAAATCATAATTTTAAAATATGACTGTATTATAACAATTTATTACCAAACAACATATTACCAATATCAGTGCATAGTGGTAAAACTGATAAAATATTTTGTTACAATTTCTGTATATAAAATAGTCAATGTAGTAATCAATAATTAAAATGGTTGTTGGTAAATCTATATTTATGTTATTTGACAACCATCGCTTACAAAAAGAGTTTAATTCAAAATACTAGAGAATTATTAAGTATAAAATCATTCATATTATACATGTACATCCTTCAGCCCTAGCAGGGTAGCCAGCGAAAATTAAGTGCCAGACGCTACGCTAGTCCCTACGTAGCTCTTATAGGGCCCTTTGGGGCCCTTTCACATGCTTTTTACGAGACCTTGACTGACCTCCAGTATCATTTCCATATTCGAAGGGATTCTCACAACATCTTTACAACATTTATCTTTCTTTCATTCTTCAACTGTAATACCCACTTTTCGCTGCATAAGTGTAAGGTTAATCCTGCTACTGCCAGCAATAGGCCTTTCGTATCTACTAAACATACTTTCCAGATATACCACTTCATTCCCTAATTCTAATTTAGTCATTATCTTCTGCGATTTATTATTACCCATGTATTAATTATTTCATTGATCAAAACATTACATATAAATTGAATCAACCGTGACGTTTTCCGTAAAAAACCTGTCACTTTGTTACGTTACAGTTGGTTTATATCAAGAACCACAGCTCGTTTTCATATACTAGGTACTTTTACTACAATTTTATTTGTGTCATTTGCCTTGTTTCGCTACATTTAGTTAATTTGTACCAAAAATTAACAAAAGCATTTTAAATAAAACATAGTTAATAAAACAACTAATCCTGGATTATTATTACAAAGTATTGCTTAATCTAGAGATTGTGAGATATATTTCAGGATTATATCGCTCTTTTGTTCTATTTAAATATGACCTAGTTACACTTAATATTTTATTAAGTCAAATTGTAACTCTGAACACTTTTACATAGCACATTGTGTCAACTAAGTAAATATTATAATATATTCTAGTTAGTGTTTAGTGAATTTATTTAACTGTAAAATCTTTGTCCCCTATTTTCCGATATACCGGAAAATAAAATGTATGTATTTCTTGTTTTTTATAGTTTAGCTTATCTGTTTTGGTTCCGTATCATGTATTCCAGATTTTATATTCCAAAATGTCAATGAATTTTATATATCAAAATGTACCATCACGCTGACCAATTTTGTTGAGATGTAATTTCCTTGTTTCATAATAAAATATATTACATACTACTACCAAGTGGATGTGTTCGATGCATTCTAGTTCTAGTATCCTATTCTAGGATGTGTTTAGTTCCAGTTCCTTGACTTTTGTATGTCTTCAATAATTTTATTTCTGGCAGGTCAGGTGCGCAGGCTTTCAAAATTAATTATAGCCTAGATCCTGCTCAGATCTATCAGCTAACAAATTTCAGTAGTTAAATATAACAAAAAAAAAGACAAACAGAGAGATACAAACTTTAAAATCATACATCTAGTAAGTGTTTTTACATCTCCCAACATAATTTTTTTGGTAAAAATGCTTAACGTACAGACACCATTTTTTTACACTTTTATTATAGTTTTGCCACAGAGATCGACATCACAAAGCAACCTACCGTGTTTGGGATGTTAACTGCAAGAGTAGGGAAAAATAAACACCTCACAGTAAAAGCTAAAATGGTCGTATAGCAAGCTGGCGTGATGTTCTTACTATTGTACTATGCTGAAACATGGACCAAGTACGCAAATATCATGCGTCAATGCTCCTGGCATTGACTCAATGCATGTCACATGCACTGTCTCCAGAATATCTTAGAGATCTCATGGAAGGACATACTTACAAATGAGAGGGGTTAAGAAACCACGTAGCCAGTCTCACCTTTATGCTAAAGCAAAGATGTTTACTTGGCGTGATTAGACCATGTGCTAAGGATAGACCCCTCTCGGCCGCCTATCCGCAGCTGACGTCGGTTCCTTCTCTTGTGGGGTATGAGGTAGAACCTATCTTTTTAGAATAGTCTCATAAAGCCATCAATGAAAGTGCTCCTCCGGAAATACTTAAATCATCTGAAATACGTGGAGGAGCCCAATGATTATAGTTCAAAAAGATAGAAAAAGAAGATGGAATGAAATCTCATTTTACGCCGTTGTAAAGATAATTTTATAGAATATTTAATATATTTGCATATAGAATATCTTTAAGTAAATGTTTAATTGTGTTGTTGTTTAATGTGTGTTGTAAATAAATGTTAATAGTGCAAAATCAGAATAAATTCATAACAAACATATTTGTATTATGTATGAAATTTACTAATAATATTAGTTTCAAAGTGCTACAGATTGTGCTGAAAATTGTTCACTATAGACAATAGTGTCACGAAATGCACTCCTACAAAGAAAATGAGGTTATCTCACAATTTTATTTTTGATACAACTTGAAATTTCCCGTGTTTTGGATCATTAGTTCAGCTACATTACTCGTGAGTTATCACTTTATCCGGAACAATGATATATTGTTTCCGATTTTTTCAAGCGCTCTCCACATAAACTCTTCTCCGCTATAAATAACTTGCATCTGGCAAAACTAGGGATAAGTTTTGTTTTTAATATAATTTTCATAGTTTTTTTTTATTTACATATGAGATTTGGCATAGGGAATTTAGTGTCAAGATACTATGTTATCCATATTCTGCCCAAATACAAATCAAAAATCTTATCAAAGCGGAGAAATACTTACTCAAATAAAAAAACAGCATAGCACCCGATGGGAGTTAAACCCACTGCCACAGATAGCGTTTAAAGTAATTCGTTGCCCCAGTTTGCCATGACAGTCTCAATTTTCTTATTTTGGTTAATATAATTCATAGCCTTGGCACAGTTGTAAAGTGCACCAGTTGGACTTGACAGATGTCGGTTCTAACCTTATTTATAAGCATATATGAAAATCTTAATAATTAAAATAATATATTATTCTCTCTTTATGATGAAAGAGCCATACAGAGTAAAAAATTGGGACTAAGTCGTCTAAGAATCAATTGTAAATGTTCATTTGTAAATATATCTGTAGAGGAACATTTAATTTATTTACTTTAGGTAAGATACCCTATTTTGTTGTGAACCAGATTACTGCCGAGGCGGGTTGGTACGGTTAGATAGGATGAAAGAATTGAAAGGACAATAGTCTAGGAAGATAAAATGACGAATTTCTATTGTAGATTTATCCAGGAAAAATGTATTTAATATTTTGTTTCTTTTAAATTGGCATATAATATTTAGTGCAAATATATTTATTAGTTTAAGACGTTTTTGAATTTTAATACTGGAGTAATTATGACATTTTAAAAAAAAAATAATGTATCAGAATGGTGAAAAGAAAATACTTGATTTTTATATTTATATTTTTTATATATATAGTCGCGAGTCTCGCTACGTTCAATTGCTTATTTGATTTCTAAATATATATATATATATATATATATATATATATATATATATATATATATATATATATATATATATATATATATATATATATATATATATATGACTTTACTCTAAACAATAATCTATTCAGTTTACGATCCTGTGAGTGGGTATTTGTAGAAACTGAACATTTACTGTTAGTTTAGCTTATTAAAGCTTCTATTATTAATATTACCGATCAACATACTTGATTTATATATGAAGATATTTTAATAGTCTAGAAATATTTCATTATAACTTATATATTATATATATTTTCTTTCTCAATTAATATTATAAAAAAAAATTGTGTTATATTTATACTATTACAACAAATTAATAAATTTAAATAACACATTTTCCATTTATTAATAGTTATGTTGTTTCATAGAAATAACAGTAGACAGTTAGATATTAAGCTAAGATTATGACATTTCAAATTGTACTCAAGGATTACCAAACTTTAGCCAAATACCGTTTAGTTTCTTGAAAATGTGTACCACTGGATTACAGCCAATATGATCGCAAATACGGGCAAATTAGGGTTAACTTGAAAATATAGTTAATAAATAATAAATAACATTTTATTTAATTATATCTCTGCTATTGTTTTCAAAATCTTAATATATATTGTAAAATTAAATACTTATATCCCAAAAAAGAAACACCTTTTGTATTCAACGCATAGCGTAGCGCTATTTTTTTTATTGGTGTACACATTATATTACCAATTAGTATTTTATATAGTATTGAAATATATATAACAATGGGCTACTTTAAATGTTAAATAGTTTCTGTCTTTATAAAATAAAAAGAAAATATCTCGTGAAAGTGCCTTCTAAGGCATTTGTGTTTGCGACTCCTTCGCTTTACGTTGTATCTTTTGGATCGGACATTGTAAGCTGCCAACTTCTTTCCTCTTTGTTCATTTTGGTTAGAGCTTTTTTAATATTATTATGCTTACTTCAATTACCTTACCTTCTTGGTATTACCTTAGGTAAATTACCTTCAATGGTAATATGTTCGATCTCACCTCCGACAAAAGGATAATTTTAATTTACTGCTCTAGAATTAAAAAATGCAGCGATGAATTCCGCTAGTCTATTTAGTTATAATCCCAGAATAAGTGCTACCGAACGTATAATATATATAGATTAATTATAAAGAAGCACAATGCGTAATGTTTGTAGTAAATTTTTTCTGTTAACAAATTGCTTAGTATGCCATTGTTATATTTTATTAGATTATTATCATATATTTATATTAATTAAGCCGCAAAATTCCACTCTATTGAAAGTTTCTTCGCTTCCATGTATCCTTCATTGAACTTCGCTAAATCTATTTACCAATTCATTCGAGACAGTTCTGAAATATATTAATCCTCTATTGAAAGAGTTGGGACATCCGGTCCGGAACAGGACTGGATTTACTTTTCGGAAGGATACAAGATCAATTCATGATAACTCGATAAAAAACTTTTACGTACAACTTGCAACTTAATTCCAAGCTTAGTTTTGTAAATCACTTTCAATTTGCTATTTTGCAAGCTTGACTTAAAAAAAGGGTCTATTTTCACTAATAATTATTTATCACACATCATCACATCAGCCTATAGCAGTCCACTGCTGGACGTAGACGACCCGGGGGTCGTCTACGGTACGATCTCCCCAGGGTACGTCATAAGTTACGATCTCTCGTTTTCGTCATGCAGTCACTACCAGTCGCCATATTTATATCATCGGCCCATCTGGCCGAGGTGCGTCCAACGCTACGCTTATAATCATTATTATAATTAACTTTTGATATGATAAACATTACATACGTGATAAGAACAGGTAAACTGAATATTTATTTTAGTACAATACTAATTTACCTTATTTACCTATTTTGATTTTCATTAAGATACGGATGCTTGGCCAATATTAGGCGTAAGCTTAAGCGTGTTCTGAATAGCGGCTTAATATGTAGCAAGGAAAGGGCGTAATGTGAGACTGGAATGAGATACGCTGTATTTTGATTATAATCAAATAAAGTGACTCTTGCAAAAAATACTACGTCTTTTATTTTTTTTTTTAATTTTTCATATTTTGCAATTTAAATAATACCTAGTTCATTTCCCAATCATATTATTTTCATTTTCCTCACTCAAAAGGCGGAAAGCGGAGAACGGAGTCTCAACAGTTCCTTCCGCCTACGGTTCCCTCTACCTACTCTAGTATGTGCGCGATACAGATTGAAGCATATATGTATATATATATATATATATATATATATATATATATATATATATATATATATATATATATATATATATATATATATATATATATATATATATATATATATATATATGTAGGTATTTCGCAAGTAGATAATAATTTTCATTCCTGAAAATTAATTAAGTAATTACTTGCCTTTAATAGCACTTAGAGTATAAACATAAAAAAAAAACTGTTAAATCCATTTTCACTATTTTATTCATGGTCTTTATTTAATTTTTATACTTTAGTTATACTTTTTTAATGATACCCTTTGGGAATAAAATGCTCGGTCCCAAAAGAAAGTCCAGTCCAGTTCTTCTCAGGTTAATTTTAGTGAACCGGTGGTAAAGGATTTGACATTCTACTAATTAAACATGTATATTTATTACTCTTGACTATGACTTGGACATAGCTTATTATCTTTTAATATTCAATTAACAATAACTGGTTATCTCTCCTAGACGAAGAAATAATACAAAAAAATCTAAAGAAAACTTAAAAATTTGAACGCGGCGGGATATGTAAACGCGCCTGATGAAATCCACCCAAGGCGCGGGATCAAATTTTTTATGTTTACTTTAAGTATTTTTTCTTCCTTCCTTAGTGTGGATTAGCACTTTAAAAATCTTATTATTTCATACCTTTTTTGGCAAATACACATTAAAAAAATATAAATTGAAACTAAAAAATATTAATTTTCGTTTGCAGGCAGATGTTATTCCACTGCGCCATGATGGCTTCAATACATTAATGTATATAATATAATAAAATTTTATATACATATACATCTTCTGTACAATATATCGATATTTGAATAAAGAATATTTAATACTTGATACTCATTATCATAATAACAAAACAAGAAAGTAACATTAAGAAAAGTATACGTGCTTAAATATATGAAACTGTTTTTGACATTTTCCATTGGAATCTTGTGGTTAATCAACCCATAAGTAATATGTCGTGACAGAATAAAATCTTCAGATACGCTGACTTGTTTCGAAGCGACCCTTTCTCACCTCTTGTCATCAAAAAATCCTTGTCATACGTTTTATATTGGTCAAAGAGGGCAAGATAAGTTTATTCTAGATTACTTAAAATGATAAATTTGTTGTTGAGTAGTAAGTTTACAATAAATAAATTACTTATTACTAAGTAACTCAAAGTTGCCTATTACTAGAACATTAGTGCTAGTCTTGAACTTATATTTTCGTAATGAGCAACTTCTATCTTGTTAATTTATTTTGTAGCTAGTAGATGCCCACAACTTCGTTAGCGTGGGCTTTATGATCTTGGCCATCCGATTTTCATTTACTGATTCTTTTTCTCATTTTTTATAATTATTAGCTTATTATTACGTCATGTGTTCCAGATACTTGAATTTTATATATAATTGATTAGTGCTTATGACGTTCAATTATATTTGTTATAGCAGAATTTCATTATTTCTTATAATTCTTCAAAATCTATTGTAGCCTAGATATATAGGCCAATAGATCCAAAGATGTGCGTTTGCAAACGGATAAGCAGACAGACAGAGACATTTTTTCTGTTAGTGTTATCATATCTCACTGTATATATTTTTTTGTAAAAATTTTCAATGGTCTTCTACGAGCCTTATATGTATATATATATATATATATATATATATATATATATATATATATATATATATATATATATATATATATATATATATATATATATATATATATATATTTTCAAAGACAATTTCAATGATATTTTGTCCTAAGTTTACATTAATGAAATTTACAACAAACGCAACTACATATTATATAAGTTAATGTATTCAAATGCAGTGTTTTGTTTAAAGTCAGTTATGGCTTATAATAGTGTTTGGTAGTGTTTGGCTTATAATGGTCTTTGCGTCAGAGATTCCCAGGGCAAGCTGCTTTGTAGTCATGCTTCTGTGAAGGAGAGGTGGAGAAGTTACTTCTTGGAGCTGCTGAATACTCAGCACCCGGGTAGTATTCCGTCTGAACCACCTCCTAACCTGGGACTTATTGCTCCAATAACCCTTGATGAAACTCGGAATTGTCTTCGACGCATGAAGAACGGCAAGGCGGTGGGACCTGACGATATTCCGATCGAAGCGTGGAAATCGTTAGGCTCTCGTGGTGTGCTCATGCTTACTGATCTTTTAACCGCATTTTGAACACTGGGACGATGCCACATCAATGGCGGCACAGTTTTATTACCCCTATTTACAAAGGAAGGGGCAGTGTTCAAGATTGCGGTAGTTATAGGGGCATTAAGATTATGAGTCACACCATGAAGCTCTTCGAGCGCCCTCAGGCTCCGCCGAGAGTGTACTGTCTCTGAATGTCAATATGGATTTCAGCCAGGATCAGGCACTACGGACGCCATTTTTGCCCTCAGAATTTTGATGGAGGCACACAGGGAAAAGAGGAGAGCTCTGCATGTGGCATTCTTAGACCTGCAGAAGGCCTTTGACTGTGTGCCAAGTCAGTGTATCTGGTGGGCACTGCGATCCAAAGGGATCCCTGAATCCTATGTTGCTATTATCAGAGACATGTACAACGACTCTGTTTCTACAGTTAGGACCGCTGTTGGCGATACCAAACCCTTCCCAATTACAGTAGGGGTTCACCAAGGCTCAGCTCTTAGTCCACTTTTGTTTAATGTAGTGCTAGATACTGTCACGGCTCACATCCAGGACCAGCCTCCATGGCTGATGATGTATGCCGATGACATAGTACTCATTGACGAGAACCGACTGATGCTGGAGCGTAAAGTGAATGCCTGGAAGGGTGCGCTTGAGAACGGTGGTCTTAAACTGAGTGTGTCAAAGACCGAGTACATGGCAAGCGGGAACCCAGACTCGAGCACCATCCACAATGGGCCTGAGCCAGCCGTTAAGTCGGAGAAGTTCAGGTACCTTGGATCCATTATGCACGAGTCCGGAGGCATCGACTACGATGTCCACGCCCGGGTTAGCGCTGCTTGGGCCAAATGGCGGGAGGTCACTGGTGTGGTCTGCGATCGCAGAATACCGCCCAAACTCAAGGGGCTGATATACAAGAGCATGATCCGACCAGTTCTTCTATACGGCAGCGAATGTTGGCCAGCATTATCTCGGCACACTCAGGAGCTTCACGTAACGGAGATGAAGATGCTGAGGTGGATGTGTGGCGTTACTGACCGCATACGCAACACATTCATTCGAGGTAGTCTTGGGGTCCGTGACGTAGCGGATAAGCTCCAAGAGCGTCGTCTGAGATGGTATGGCCACGTTTTGCGCCGGCCTAAGACTACGTCGGAAGAAAATGCCTTGATATGTCTGTCCCTGGAGTAAGACCCCCCGGACGCCCAAGGAAGCGATGGCTGGACGGACGGACGGAGAGCCAATGGACTAACCACTGAGGATGCTCAAGACCGTGCAAAGTGGAGTAGACTAAGTAGGAAAGCAGACCCTGGCAATAGGCCGGGATAATGCTAAGTGGAAGAAGAAGATATATATATATATATATATATATATATATATATATATATATATATATATATATATATATATATATATATATATATATATATATTTACTAATGTATTATGAAAATAAATACTACGTAATCTCTGCATTATATTTCAAAACGTTTAGTTTCTATACAGTTTAATTAGAATAAGCGGATCCAAGGTACCTGAACTTCTCCGACTTAACGGCTGGCTCAGGCCCGTTGTGGATGGTGCTCGAGTCTGGGTTCCCGCTAGCCATGTACTCGGTCTTTGACACATTCAGTTTAAGACCACCGTTCTCAAGCGCACCCTTCCAGGCATTCACTTTACGCTCCAGCATCAGTCGGTTCTCGTCAATGAGTACTATGTCATCGGCATACATCATCAGCCATGGAGGCTGGTCCTGGATGTGAGCCGTGACAGTATCTAGCACTACATTAAACAAAAGTGGACTAAGAGCTGAGCCTTGGTGAACCCCTACTGTAATTGGGAAGGGTTTGGTATCGCCAACAGCGGTCCTAACTGTAGAAACAGAGTCGTTGTACATGTCTCTGATAATAGCAACATAGGATTCAGGGATCCCTTTGGATCGCAGTGCCCACCAGATACACTGACGTGGCACACAGTCAAAGGCCTTCTGCAGGTCTAAGAATGCCACATGCAGAGCTCTCCTCTTTTCCCTGTGTGCCTCCATCAAAATTCTGAGGGCAAAAATGGCGTCCGTAGTGCCTGATTCTGGCTGAAATCCATATTGACCCTCAGAGACAGTACACTCTCGGCGGAGCCTGAGTCGCTCGAAGAGCTTCATGGTGTGACTCATAATCTTAATGCCCCTATAACTACCGCAATCTTGAACACTGCCCCTTCCTTTGTAAATAGGGGTAATAAAACTGTGCCGCTATTGATGTGGCATCGTCCCAGTGTTCAAAATGCGGTTAAAAAGATCAGTAAGCATGAGCACACCACGAGAGCCTAACGATTTCCACGTTTCGATCGGAATATCGTCAGGTCCCACCGCCTTGCCGTTCTTCATGCGTCGAAGACAATTCCGAGTTTCATCAAGGGTTATTGGAGCAATAAGTCCCAGGTTAGGAGGTGGTTCAGACGGAATACTACCCGGGTGCTGAGTATTCAGCAGCTCCAAGAAGTAACTTCTCCACCTCTCCTTCACAGAAGCATGACTACAAAGCAGCTTGCCCTGGGAATCTCTGACGCAAAGACATTTTGTGATATCTTGCGTCGCTTTATCCCGAGCACGTGCCAATTTGTAGATGAGCTTCTGCCCCTCCACAGTTTCAAGTTTATCATATAGAGGTAATAAACTTTCACTGCAGGCTCTGGCTACAGCTCTTTTGCTGGCACGTTTCGCTGCTATGTACTCCAGTCTGTCTTCAGGAGAGTTGGAACGCTGCCACTCCTTAAATGCAGTCTTCTTATCATGAATCACCTCCTGTACCTTGTCATTCCACCACCATGTCTCCCTGTCCATAATACGTCCTCCCTTAGAAACGCCAAGAACATGTTTACCAGCCGTAATAATTGCTGACTGTGCTCGATCCCAAGCATCCTGAGCAGTTTCGGTGTTAGTTGTTAAATTTTGACTGTTAACCTCTGCCAGAAAGTCGGTCTGCATCGGTCCATTCAGCAACCACCACTTGATCTTAGACTTACGCGTCTCGGCTTATTTCTTTATCGGGGTAACGACATAATCCATGACAAGAAGACGATGTTGGGCCGTGAGGCTTTCACCAGGAATGACTTTACAGTTAGTTACCTTGCCAACATGACACCGCCTGGTTAATAGGTAATCTATTTGGGTTGAATGGAGTCCACTCGCATACGTAATAAGATGCTGCGGACTCTTTTGGAAGAACGTATTCACGATGGCCAGATCAGATGCAATACAGGTTCTTAGGATATTTTTGCCCTCTATATTGCGGCGACCGTGACCAAAACCACCGTGGACACGTTCATACGTATCCGCAGCCTTACCCACGTGACCGTTAAGGTCTCCCCCAACTATGATCACCTCGGTAGATGGTATAGCGAGTAGAACGTCTTCATATTGCTCCCAGAATGACTCCTTTTCGGCCCCGCTACAACCAGCCTGGGAAGCGTAAGCACTGATTAAGTTGGCGATAGCCCCCTCAACCAGTACCTTCACCCGCATCAGGCGGTCGCTGCGTCGGTCAACTTCGAGGAGACCATTCCGTAGCTCTTCAGATAAAACTACTGCTACACCAGTTTTACCGGAAGGAGACCCAGTGTATATGAGCTGGTAACCCTGTCCGATGATACGGGACTTATTGCCCTTCCAGCGGGTTTCCTGAAGGAAAGCACACTGGACCTGACGCCTCATGAGTACATCTGTTAGTTCCCTGCATCGTCCGGTTAGAGAGCCAATATTCCACGTTGCAAAGCGGAGTTTCCTTCTGGGTACTTTCTTCTTTAGCCGTGTCCGTACTTGACACGGTAGCCCTTGCCCATTTAACACAGGTGTAGGGCAATGTGCCTGCGCGTCGTTTAGCGGCGACGCCCTAGCAGTACCCAGCAACATCTTTTTTCTTTTCATATGAGTGGCAGGTGGCGGCTTTTTAATGGAGCGATTGCCATCTGACCTCCAAAACCCATTTTTGTGGGAAAAGCCAAGGATGAGAGGGGAAAAGATTAGTAGAAAAGGGGGGGGGTAAGGACACCACTTTCATGGATTGAGAAGGAGTATGACAGTGGTGGCTCGAGGATCCGGGGTCGCGTACCCGTATGCCAGTACCAATATCGGACAGATATTTGGCCTGACACCCTCTGGATACAATATATATATATATATATATATATATATATATATATATATATATATATATATATATATATATATATATATATATATATATATATATATATATATATATATATATATATATATATATATATATATATATATAATATGTTATTATTGACTCTGTCTAAATAGAGTACAAAAACATATAAACATTCGCTGAAAACTACAATCTCAACGTTACAGGTAGACCAATACACAATACAACAAAGTGCCAATATTGCCACAATAAACTTAAACCTTATTAAAATCCCACAAATCTGCCGCTTAAAAGAGAATTTTTAATTCTTTTATCGATTGAATTGAGTTATTTTTTTACAGATGTAGACGCAATTACGGGAGTCATCATATTTATTTGTTTTCTTTTTAAATGTTTGTCAGTCAGAGTTACCTAGGAATGTGCCATGTATTATATACAATTTAAAAAACGTAGCTATTTCCATTTGACTACGAGAACTCTGCCGCAGGTAAAAGCATGATGAAGTATAATATAATATATTATATTACTAAAATACTTTATAAAATAAATTTTTCTTTAAGTTTTTTAACATGAAGTTCTATAGTGAAATTAAATGCTAAATCGTAAGACTTTTTTATATGAGGCAATTTGTAAATTCACAGCACGATATACGAATAAACCGCTATAGTATTGTTTACGTTCACAGTTCCACTGTTTTGTGCATAACGAATGTAATACCGTTTTTGTTAAAAAAATAAAATTGAATATTACAATTTCAAGTGTGGAATAACATTTTATATTTTTTCGCTATTCGAGGTTACTCTTGCTAAGTTTACTAGTTACTTACTTACTAGTATACACTAGACACTATATTTATGTACTGATGGCAACAAAAACTATTATTATCTAGTTAATATGTGACATTGACAGAAATTAATTTACGAGTAACAAACACTTATTGGCGAATATTTCATACTAAATTAGAACATAATAAACATCTAAGCGGGAGTAGAGTAAATAAAAAAGATACGAGGTTATTTTTTTTTCATTTTATCCATATTTTTGCATTTAGCACAATCGAATCAGCGTAAGTTGCAAATTAAAGTAAATATTGATTATGACTTATTTATCTGCAGGATAATTTCAAGCGTTATTAATTTGATGTGTTATTATTCTTAGTTCCAATAATATTTTTTTTAACATACACATAAACGTAAAGAAAGTCCTTATAAGACAAAATATATATCTGTAACTTATTTATATATAAGAAGTCATTTTAATATTTACCTTCACATCTGTATAACGATTTCCCTAGATGAATAGTGAATGGGGTACACGTCAATCTCTCGATCACCGACGCTCGTAGTCTCTGACACTTAATTATCATTAAAGTCATAGTGATTTCAGGTATGCGGTAGACAGCGGTATGAAGGGAAACTAATAAGGTGACATTTGGTATAATACTATTCAACTAAACTTATAAATGTATCGCATTTCTTAGCTTACAATATTACAACTTATTTGACTATTGGAAAATTCTAGTGAATTTATATTTTCTTATATATTTTTCAAACAAATTAATTCTAAAATATAAGATATGCGTACAGAATTATACGGAACAGGTGGCTATGGCAATGACTAATAATATTGAGTTGAAAACGTATCAATTAGCCAATTTTCATTTAAAATACTAAAAAAAGCTTGTTTTAATTCCGAGTAATTCGATATCGTATAAGCGATGTATTTTATATTGCATCCCTAGTGACATTCAATTAATTTTTATTTATCGTTGATAAGAGCCAACTGTAGTTGTATTTTTTTACTATTTACTGTCAAATATTTCAATATATTAATTTACTTAATGTATATAACTAGTGACCGCCCGCGGCTTCGCCAGTTTTAATTTCGGTTTTGTGGTCAATTGCGGTTTGAAAATTGCGTTTTTTTTGTATTTTTTATCATCATAAATGTTCTAGTGTTGGACTTACTCTTATAATATATATATATATATATATATATATATATATATATATATATATATATATATATATATATATATATATATATATATATATATATATATAATCGATATTAATTGAAATATGTAAATTATTAAATGTTTATATTTAGTCGAAATTACGCCAGTCTTTATGAAATAATAATATATTGAGATTATATCAAAAATATAAAGATGTAAGATAGGATACTATTAAAAAACTAAATAACAACTTCATTATTTATTTATTGATAATAGATACCGTTATAATAATTATAAATATATTTAATTAGAATATATTAAAAATATCTGAATAAAACATTAAATTTTTTATGTATGTTTATAAATGTACATCTTTGGAACTATTGGATGCATTTAAGTGAAACTTTTTGTTGTATGCTTATAAAGCTTGAGAAGGACATGGGGTACAGCGATTTTTTTAAAAACAAGACCACCTAATGTAAAACCACAAAATCCTCAAATCAAGTAAACTATAAAATCGTGGGATTGGCGCGTTTTCTGAATATATATAAAAATCTAAGTTTATAGAGAACTTATAAGAAATATGGAAATGGTGACTTAGTTACATCATCATAAAGTCAAATCAGCCAGAAGAAATTTTTCCAGTAATAATATATAAAAAACCTAGGAGTTGTTGGTAATTCGACTTCTTTCCGTAAAGGGGATATAGATGAGGTCCTTACATTACAAATACACCTATCCTGAGATGTCTACAATTTAAATTTTTTGGTAATGTAATGAATGTAAAATATTAACTTGACCCGTGTGAAAAATGTAAAGTAAAGATGTAAAGTAAATGTAAAGATTCGCCAGTGATTTTTAAGGGAAATTTATGCGTATAAATTATATAAATAACATCAGTTTTCTATTGAACTATCACAACCTAGGATACGTACTTTTTCTTGCTGATAACTCCTACCCAATAATTGTTAAACAAACTATTGGTATATCCTTTAAATAATAGTATTAGAAGGGAGACACTGGTAAGGAACACAAAAATAGGTTACCATATATAATTAGGCTTGGTTGCATAAATAATTTAAATTACGCAGATAATTTAGCAGATATTTATGAAAAATATACTCTTTACCCCATAGACTTAAGGACAATGTCGCTAAAACAAAATATATGATTTTTAAGACTGGACGAAAGAGCCAGACTATATACACACAGAGTATATATGTATATGATGAGCCAATCGAAACGATTGCACCGTTCAAGTGTCTTGGTTATTATGTGACGAAATGTCTCCTTGACGAGAGTGATACAGAAAGAGTGCGCCTCTGCTCTTGCTGGAAAGGGAATATGATTATAATTGCAGATGCTATCGTTGCTTTATTTAAAACATACTGTCAAAATCGTCAAAATTTATACACATACCATACTTAGTTTAATTCTACTCGAGCTCTACAGAGCTTACAATGATGTCTACCACAATCTGATGAGGGTGCCAAGATTCTGCATTCTATTTAATATGTCTACCTTAGCGGATATGCCGGACATATCTATGCTGTAATTCTTTATCAGAATTGCCTTTTTATGGGCGAAAGCAAGAACTTGATTCTTCAAGTAATGGATCAGTGCTTGGATGGCGCTTTCCTTAGACATTGGTAAACACAACATTGCAACTAGAATCGCAAGAAAGTAATATTTAATATGCGCATGAAGTAAACGTTATGATTATTTTACTATATAATTTTGATTGTAAAATTTATATAGATCTAATGGTATAAATATATATTAAATTATTTATTATTTTTTTTTACAAAATACAGTTGAGTTCAATTCAATTCTATAGGTCTGGCGTTTCAGGCCGACAATTCGAGCACGAATAACTTCGCCAAAGAAGAGATAACCTTTCACAGTGATATGAATGAATGCATTTTACAATATACAAGATCTACAAACATATTTATCGTAACAGTTTCACATTCTAACCGTCACACAGTAATCTGAAAGTGTCAAAACCAGACTGATGATTATTGATTTTCTTTGTGGTTTTGAAACAAATTTGAATTTTCTCTCTAATAACATTATTTTCATGTTTTCACATATAATTTGAAATTTGAAATTGGTATTACTGTTTCTTTAGTCATTTCTGTTTGGGTGCTTTGTTACTACCTGACTATAAAACTTCATGGTTTCAGGTTCGATTCCAAATCGATATTGAAAGAATGAATTATTCTCAGTTACCCTATCCTGGCAAGACCAAACGCAGTATTGAGTTTCGCCACTTTAATACCCGTCTTGAATTTGGGCTGACAGCGGATAATAAATTGTATATACGGGATAGATCAAAATAAAAAAAAAACTGAAAATGCGGATTTATTATAAAATAATGAATAATTAAATTGTAAATCTGTAGGAAATATATAAAAAAAACTTTAGAATACGTTTAGAACGTTTGATATGTATAGAATTAGAAACTCTAAAACTAAACTTTAATTCCAAACTTGAAGATCACAAAAATGATTCAATATTATCACAACATCGAAAACTGGATCAAAATACCTTACATCCTAATATAACGTATTGATATAAATTTTAAATATTTATTACACCTACGTTTCAAAGTTGACAGAACCAATTACACGAACGCTTAAAAGGCTATAGGTATATGTCAATATCGATGTTAAATACGGTTAGTGGCGAGGCATAAATCATACTATCCCCGTGCTTCGACACCTTCGATAAGCGTTTTACGAATTAAGATGAGATAAATTATCACCCTCCCGACATTAATGCGAATTTTCTAACAAATAAATTTTGTAAATTAAAACGGCTTCTCATGCTCAAAATTAAAGCAACGATGTTTTATTACGTGATGTGAAAGTGGTTGTCGTGGCACAGTGGCAGTGTAGTAGTAGTCTTGTGGGTACTACTATTAGCTCTACATTTCTCCCGCCGTTTTTAAAAGAAGACGCTAGTAGCCAGTGGTGGTTCAAATAAATAAATCGCAGTTGTTTTACATCATTGTTACATATATTAGTTAATTTTGATAGTGATGGACAATTCTTTGAAACATAAGTAAGATACTTTTTTTAGTTATATAATTTTTAAAATATTTATTAAAATTGAAAAACACAAAAACGGCGGGAGCAAAGTTGTAGACCTATGTACAATACTATTTTTTTATGTTAGACAAATATCATATATGTCATGTTTCTTAATTTATTAATATTTAGAACTTTAGTTTAGAACCCTTTGCCTACTCCACTTTGCTGGAAAAAATATGAAACTGTAACAAGAAGTATTTTAATTCCATAATCTCTATCTTTATATATTGGGTCGGTTTATGTTTCCTTAAGCTATGTTTATTGTTAATTTATATAATGTAAAAAAATACGCAGAAGATTTTTTTTCTGTATGTTGTTTGTTTATTTATTCGTGAATCGCGCAAAAATTGCCGGACAGAATTGATGAACTTCGTTATTGCAGCAGTTTTCTTAAACCAATTAAAGACCGATAAAGTCAAATTGCTATTTACTTTAATTAGTCATATCCACTAAATAGAATGAATAAATTTTGGCACGGTAAAGCCGGTAAAGCATCACATAGGATAGTTAGTCGTCCTGACAGTCAATGAGGCTTCCAAGGACAAATCAAAACAACAAAGGCACATTTGAAATAAAAATTACGTCAATTACTTGTGAGGTATTGTCTAATAAATTACTTATCTTCCTACTTAAAATGCCTAGTATTATTAAAAAACTTATATATATTTTTTTATGTATTATTAATGGCAATATGAAAAATAGAAAATAGAGTGTATATTTGTCACGACTAGCCAAAGAATGGCGGCGAATTTGTATAATACATTTTAATTTTGGGAAGGTTTTACAAGACTATTGCATATAAAATTATCTTTTTAATTTATATACATATATTTTAAATGCAAGTAACATACATTACGATTTTTTACAATAAACAAGCGTGATTCAAAAAGTTGTAAATCCGATGAAATTGAAAAATTGCAATGTGACGTCACAGGTATAAAATTTCAAACAGAACACGATTCAATTTATTCAAGCGGGTGTAGCCGCGAGCGGGTCGCTAGTTATTAAATAAAAATGCAGTTGCTTGAAATCGAATCGCTTATTGGAATCATAAATAATAATTTATTTCATGTTTTAGAACACTTACTATTTTAATCTTACTAACTAGAATAATTTTATTAAATGCGATTTCTGTATTTAATAAAAGTAAATGTGTTTCGCGCTTTCCACCCAATTTACGATATATTACTTGTTGAGTCGCGGAACCCAAGACCACGCTTTGTCTTAGTACCAAAGTGAACAAGTGAAAATAATTTGTTTCCCGAATGGGAATCAAATCAACAACGCCGCGCTTCCAGTCAGATACTGTACCACTGTCAGAATGGATTTATTTTAAAGCTTATGTATGGAAATTATTATAGGTACTATTATAGGCGTAAGCAGCGGTGCATACTTGAATAACGAAGCTATACATATACACATTTAAACATATAGATATATAGAGTAATAACTAAAAAGTTATATAACTTAATAAAACCTTACTCATTTAAGTAAAATCTTACATAATAGATATTTCAAATATGTGATCAAGATCTATTTATGCGACATTATAATTCAAAGCCCAATTTATATTCTCAAAGGCTAACTTAGACGAACTTTGTCAAAGACTCTATAATTGCAGTATCTCTTATTCACGAACTCCATCTTTGCATTCATACCCGCCTAGAGCATCTTTTACAGCTACCAGTTTTAAATAATCATATGTAAACATATGGCAAAATTTGTTATGCTATATAACCATTAGGCAATTTAAGCATATAAAACCCTATGTAGCACTTGTGTGTTCTGTAAACTTATGTCTGACATTCATAGACACAGGAGTTATAAAGTACTTCTGACTTTGACGACGTTCAGATTGCTTAACCTAATTTTTACTTCACTTCTTTTGACATTGAGATTGATTTTTCTTGAAAAGTTAATCTTAGTTATAGCCTGTTCGGTGACTTGGCTTTAGAAAGTCCTGTAAGAGGAGACAAGTTTGGTAATTTAATATGGTTTAGTGAAAAAGATTTGAACTTGTCATCTTGTCCTTTTTGGGGTTGCGTACATCAAAAGAAAAAACAGAACCCTTATGTCATTTTGTTATTTGAAGGGACGTCCACAAGGGTCCGTTTGTCAGAACACTATGTCTCAAACAAGAGTAGAGATATTAAGGTGAAATTATTAATAAATACGAAAACCTACATTCTCTTAGAGCAGAGAAGAGATCAAAAGTTGAGGCAATTTGTGCTCAATCTGTGCCGAATGTTTTATGAAATTCAAACCTTATCAAAACCCTATAGGGTACTGCACGTTAAATATATATGATGAAATTTGGCAAGAAATCAGAACTTACAGTGAAACTGAAATTATGTAATTTATAGGAAAAAAAATATTTAAACTGAGAATGTAAATAAGAAAATGGACACATTCGAAAACCTAGGATTTAATTTTAAATTTTTAAGTTTCCCCTTCTGTAAATTGATACGAAATCTTCGTTGCGCCAGTCCTACTTGCACTTGACTGGCAATCTTTTTTTTTCAAGTATATATGAATATTTTTATAAATTAAACTGATACCCTTAATGACGTAGAAAGAAACGTGACACGCATCAAAATAAAACAAAATTTACATTCAGCTATCTTTTGCTCGACACGACTAAAATTTATGTAAAATATATAGAAAAACATATATTGGGTATCGCTGGAATAGCTTGAATCTTTGCGAACTGAAAGAAAATATGGGGAATTATGTAGTAGTATTGGTTGGTTGTATTACTATGAAATGTGATATTTTATTTTTTACTGTTCCCTTTAGAATTTCGAAAAATCCCCTCTTAGTACTCTCCTACACTGCCCTAAATACCTAATTTCATATTTCAGCTGGTAAATATTTGCTAATATTCTAATACGCCGTTTGTAAATTTAAAACATATGCCCTTGAGCTATTTTCATTGTTATACTAAAGGCTTAGTGTAATATGTAATTATTCTTTGTAGAGCATTATCCACAAATCGATACAGGTGTTATTTCACATGTTGAAATAAAATGTATAATATTTATAATAATATCTGTTTAATACGATTTTGTTAAAAGTGTAACAATGAAATACATAATCACTAAAATATAATTTTACTAAATAATAAGCAATTCACATATATTCCAAAGTGCGCAAGGCAGGTCAAGCTAAATTAATATTTGAATATGGATACGTAACAAAATAAAAATATTTAAATGAATATTCCCTTTTTATGTTTTTTATTTTCTATGTATATAGACTATAAGCTTACAGTAATATAATATACTATATAGTAATGACATGTAAATATTTAGTTAAAAAATAATTAGAAAACAGATAAAGTGCCACCTAATTCAAGTTTTATAACTTTTAAAAATATATTAAACGTACTTTTATTGGACTGTTCGCAAAGTTTAATTAATTAACGTTCATATATGTATATATATATATATATATATATATATATATATATATATATATATATATATATATATATATATATATATATATATATATATATATATATATATGTAAGCATGTTTTCTCCTTACTTGTACTCGTTTTGTATGTTTAGACAAAGCACTTAGATCAAACATCGTTAGTCTAAGTAAAAACCAGAATAAAATGTTTTTAAATGTGGGAAAAATTGAGAACTGCGTGATGTATCACAAACGTAAAACACACGTTGAAATAAAAAAAAATTGCATATGAAATATTTTAAAAACAAATTAAAGCCAAGGTGTGATATCGGATGAAAAATAATGCAGCTCACTGCATTACAGCGCACCGGCCATGGAATAATATAAATTTTATGATATCGCCGATATCCGCCTCAACATTCACTGAATTTTTATTTTATCCGCTTCCGACTCTTTATTTTCTTTTTCTCAGTATAACATTTTTGCAGAGTTATTTTAGACATAACTTTATTAGTGGAGGTGTACTTAATATAAAAGACTGCGGATAAAATTTCATCACGTCGTTAATATTAATCTTGGTATATTTTAATGTAGAACAAGAATTTTATTTGTTAAATATTATTTAATTTTTTTTACCGTATTTATTTATGATATTATTAGCTTTACGGCTAATTCTACTTACTTCATTTCGTTCACGGTGTTCTACTCAGATGCGAGGCATTGTGCCTCGAGTGGTTGAACTCAACGCTGCATTTTGGTTTGCCAGAGCAGGGCCTAATAATGACTAATTACCGATTACCAATCAAATCAAAAGCCAACGATGGCAGATTTACAGTGAGATGCTGTCCTATCGCACTACGATGGCCTTATATTAAAAAACTTGCAAAAATAATCCAATGTGTTTTTTAATACAACAATAACCTCGTACGAACTAAATAGCAACGACTATTCTTTGTAATTATTGCCTTTCTGAAAAATCAGATTTTTTTTAAATAATCGAAGAATATATTATATTACATACATATAAAATTTCAAGTTTATTCACATTCTAAAATTTCGAACTCTTCAAATCAAAAATGAATAATTGAAAAACTGTCGTTGACGAAAACCATAAAAGGTATTCACAAGTTAAATGGAATACGTGTGCAGCTACGAGTTGGAATTGAGTATTGGTTTTCCTAATAAAATAGAGAAATTGATATCTAGAATGCAGTGATTCAATATAGGTGTGCAAAAACAAACTGTGCATGAATCCTTAAGAATCGTTCAGTTGATTTTATATGACGACAATATCAGTGTTATAATGGTTGTAATTATGAGTGTATACATAAGTAGATAACGAGAGGTACATTTACTTGTGTCATTGCCTGACTTATATATCTAAAATTTACAACATATGTATACTTATAATTTGAATTATGGTAAATATACAAAAATGTCGATAATGACTATGAATTATATATGAAAAGTACTGTAAAAGTTTACGGTAGAATTTTAGAATTGTAGGAATTCTAAAATTTCTATAGTAATTTTTTTTTATGCTAGCAAGCAACAACCAGAAGAATACATTGTAGAAAAAGCACTTTGTTGCCAAATAGAACATTTCTTGTTGAAACTTCTTCAGTGGCAACTATTCAGTTTGTAAACGTGTCTCAGATGGTGAATTGTTCGCAACTTTTCAGAATATAAATAACATTTTAAAAGTTTTTTCAAAGTGTAAAATAACAAAATAACCCAAGTCTTTAAAGTTATCAATTTTTTACTTTTCTTCCTTTAAGGATAAAATGTAGAATTTAGCTTCCTAATAACATTATTTTATATTAGTTTTGGGTCTATTTTATTCAACGAGACGCAATTACTACAATATTGCTTGAACATTTAGGACAAACGAAGTGAAATCGTACCCGTACTTATCGAAAGAAATGCGACAGTAAATTTGTAGCCCTCTTAAGAAACTCTGAATTGCTAAAATGATATCTCAATGACAAGTCCTGCAATTTGTTTAATCTCTAATGGTGAGTACCAACATTGTTCTGACCGATTTGATTCATAGCACGTCTTAAATGATACTCATAAATTGATATTCTTTTGTGAAAGCCAGGTAATAAAATTTATTACTAGTTGGTAATATAGAATGTTCTAGATTAAGGAACACTTTATGGAGTAAGTTTTAAGACCCAGACAAAGTGCGACGTACGTGATTCAGATAATATGAATATGAAAATTTATTACGTTAATAATTCCAAATTCTATATATTTTCAATGATTTAACTTTGCTATTCAATAAAACACTTAGCTTAAAACAATTAATTTGGGCAGATTTATTTTAATATTCATAAAACAGACACTTAGGTGTTATTTCTTTGTCAATATGTCTTAACTTTCACATATTGATAATAAGTTTCATCTCAGCATCTTTAAAGAATACAAAATATCATGGTTTCAAATTTCTTTTGGACCAAAAATTTGTTATAACTATACTAACATTATGAAGTTTAAACGCTCTAATCTCAAGAACTATAAGTTTAAATCGAAATATTATTTTTGTGATAATAATACATTATTTGTAAAGTAATTGATAATATGTATAAATTTCAATTTATCTGTTCTGTAAGTTCTTGTGTTGGGTAAGATAATCTACTACAAAGCTCTTTAATCTAGCGAAAAAGACGAACGCATAATTTAAGGTTATTTTACGATATCTCATTACTTAGAAAAATCCACTCGAAAAGTACCATGGATGCATTATTCTCCGAAGCGTAATGCGTAGCATGTTCATGCCACGTTTTCTATATTCTGCTTCACGCATATTGCTCTATGTGGGGTAGGCAGAGAGAACCTGGTGATAAGACACTTTGTTTGATATATTGAAATATATAAAATATTCACTCGACTGACTGACTCGACGACGAAAACTCACTATCATATGTCACTACGCCGTAGCGTCATGGCTTTATATTATTGAGGAGTAGTATTTATATTTATAATAACTTTTCATAAAAAAATAATTGAATCATTAATACTTTCCTAAAAATTGTGTCGTGATTAGTTTTATAATGATCTTACTTTAAATTGTCTAATAGCACTTTCCCAGATATCACATAACTTAAAGTGTAAAGAAAATATATTTTATTTTTACGATTCATCCTGTTCGTGACATCAGCGTAATAGGCGCGATTTTGCTTAGCGCACGAGCTGTGTAAAAAAATTCTCATACCGTGATCCGCTACTGTGAGGATATCTGTCTTACGAGACGGCCATGAACATCAATAAAGCTGAACACGCCGGTCATGACTAGGCGAATATATTGTGTTTGCGCAGAATATTACGATTATATAACATTGATTTAGTAATTATACGATGCTAATAGGAATGGTATTGAAGGAATCTCATGACACATTTGTTATAATCTACAATCAACTAAATTAAAATAACGGTTGAAGTTAATTTTGTAATATATAAGGATATATTACTCGTATCAATCAATAAGATTATATGACAATTAAAATGCTGTGGTACAATTTCAACATCTTTGACATCAAGATTTGAAGCCACTCTAATTAAACCGACAGATACAGAATTAAGTTTGAACTTAGTCCCATCAATCTTGGATAGTTATCAAACCGTTAGGAGGCATTGCGTGTTAAGTCCCGGTCTCTACGGTATATAGGTCCCTTCCGCCTCATCCACTGTCATTAGCCTCTTCGTATACGCCTTCATGCCTTTTACATGACTTTTCTCTAGTACCTATATTTGCTATTTTTTTGCGATTATTTCATAATTCATTTTGTCGGCATGCACAAATTGATAATATTATAAATCAATAAAATTATTTTATACTATGTAAAAAATGCACATATTGAGTGGTATTTCAATCCGTAATTATTGCATATCGCCAAGAAAATCCTAACTGCTCACGATTATGGGAAGATTCAAAATGTACTATGCATCACATGTCGAAATGATATGATAGAATTGACCATTTTATGTGCCATGAACGAACATAACATCAATAACTGTTCGCAGCCTAAGATATGCTCAGCAACTCAATGGTAAATCGTGATGTGCATTAACCAATTCAATGTCAAATCAATTAATACAATAATCGTAACGCGAGTAGATTTAATGAAATATTGATTATGATATGATATGCTCCACAATTCCTTGGAATGGTCAATTTTACGAACAGTGCCCACAATATAATGTAACAATATATTGTCAAGCAATGTCAGGAGGGAAGTAAAGACAACAACCAGTTACACAATTTATTTATTTCTCTTATCACACTTTTCACTCGATTACACTGCTCTTATACTTTTACACTTATGCACTATTTAAACTTGTTAGGTTCGCACTTTATACTTTGCGCATAGTAACAGCGCTACCGCTGACTTTACGTACTATTTTGTACACAATCACAACTGTGTACCTTCCGTGAGGCAGAATAACTGTACTGATTAAACTGTCAAAATCCTCCCTTTATATAGACATTCTCTCAGTTTTAGAAATAATTCTGTGGGTATTTCTATTTTATTCTAAGCAAGTTACTCCAATATAGCAACTATTATCTACTACCTTGTTTTTATTAGATTTTAAAATACGAAAAACATTTTAAGTATTTAAATTTTTAATTTTACTTTTACAGTGCAGTGTGGTTATCAGTATTTAGCGTTTTAATACAATAAGTGTTAACAGTCTTGATTTGCAATTTCAAACATATATTAATTTATATATTCCAATAAAAAAATTACGATGTATATATAAGACTAAGATAGCCTTTAAGTTTAAATAATGTTATCGTATTAGTGACATTTGTGTGTTTGTTGATAATAAAGATCATTTAACCTAAACCTAGTTTATGAATAAATATAAATAGGATTTTTTATCAGTGGACGTACGTGTAGGTATGTGTAACAATAACATATAATAAACATTAATCAATAAAATTAACTTCATACTGTAATCTTAGTTGCAATTTAGTTCAGTTCCTCAATTATAAACACAAAGCATTGGATTAGCAATAAGACATTTTTACGAAAATATAAATTCACATTTTAATTATATTATATTTAGTAGCTTTACATGAAAAAAAATATATAAAGCACTAAACACACATATTACCAAAAACTGAACATTTGTGGACGCGCTACTTTACAGAGGAAGGACATCATATAAGGAACGGGTTAACTTTAAACAAGATAATATAGGATAGTTCGTCTACACTTACACAGTGAATGATCCTTGACCCTGATGTACGGTACCGTGCACGTCCTAGGAGCAACCAGTTCTGTTATAATTCTCGGTTCAGCAAGTCTTTGATGATAAAACCAAGGTCATTGGAATAATATGTTGGATACAAGCGTACTATTTACTTTTAGATTTTTTTTATAAATACAAAATTGACTCCAGTAATAATCTATATGAATAGACGTAAGTGACAACAGATCCTGATCCAAATTAGATAACTGAGTCTAGAGTGCCACACTGAATAGTTAATTTTTCACAAGAATGTGCAGATTCTTTCACACTAATTACAGAATTTTCTGAAGTCAGCACCAGAGTAACATCTAAGTAATTTAGGCATGAGTACAAAACTTCAAGAATTTTTACAGCAATTGAATACCTAAATTAAGGTGAAGCGGATTTCCTTTTAACACCATTAAGCTTGAAGAGTCAGTAAATATAACCGACTGTTTAAAGTCGCGGGAAAGAGTGAACAGGAAGTCAGGTGTTAATGACTGTTAGGCACGGCCGTAAAGATAAAAGGCTAATCATCCAAAACAACTAAATTTATCATGACATATCCGTTAAATTTATTAAATAATATTTTCGAAATATACTTAGGAAGTGGGTGTAGACAGTTACAACAAGCACTCATCCACACATACTTTTATACACTAGGCATATTATAAACTTTAAAATATATTATTATTTAATCTATAAGAGCTTAAATCAATTATATCCTAATTGTTTCTAATTTCACATATTGGTTTCGACCGGCGCGGTGGCCTGCGGCGGAAAGCCAATTCCCGTGTAAAACCACGTGACGCACCACACCTCAATCTTGGAGGGCGTTACCACAGGATGTCTGTACCACTTGATATTGAATCGTTAAATTGATAGACCTTTATTAATATATGTATAAGTGCAAGTTAGGATATTATTTTAATTTAATGTTAATAATTGAACATTATTACTTATTAAAGCCGTCTATAGAAAACGGGAGATCGATGGATATGAGTTCGATTGAGGGAATCGAACTCATATCCTCCTCGTTTCGAACACCTCGAACTCCTCGTTTGTTTTCCCCCTCCCTAGTAAATCATAGTGCGAGGTTCAGTTACTTCTGCTATAATTGAAGAAAAATATGTATTTTTTTTAGTTTTTTTTTTAAATTCTGTAGTTCCACATATGATGTTCGAGACCTTGGTGTTTTATATATTATCACTGGAAAAATTTCTTCTGGCTGATTTGACTTTATGGTGATGTAACTAAGTCACCATTTCCATATTTCTTATAAGTTCGCTATAAACTTAGATTTTTATATAAGGTCAGAAAACGCGCCATTCCCATGATCCTTGTTCATGGATAGGATATTCCCATGTCCTTCTCAAGCTTAACAAGCAAACAACAAAAAGTTTTACTTAAATGCATCCAATAGTTCCAAAGGTGTACATTTATATACATACATGAAAATTTTAATGTTTTATTATATTATACATTACTTCAGATATTTTTATTATATTCTAAAAAAAATAAAAATAAAAAATATATTGATAAATATTATAACCTTGATTATTATCAATAAAGATACAACAAAGATAATACTTTTTATTATTTATTGAATACTTGTAATAAAAATTTTGCTACACTTCCATGCTTAAAATCGGATTCTGAAATTAATTGTGATTCTTAAGTTATTAATATTTAATTTATACGAGTATTTATTGATACAGAACGTGTAACTTTTACAGTTGAAAGCTTAATTGAAGGCTTATAGGCTTATAGGCAATTGAAGCTTAAAAAAATAAAGTTGTTATTAATTTTTTTATAGGTTAGCTTACATCTTTATAATTGTTAATATATTTTCAATATATTATTATACTGGCGTAATTTCGACTAAATATAAACATTTAATGATTTACATATTCCACTACTATTTATTATATATCTATATATATATTAATATATATAATATATATATTATATTTATAACTATATATATTATATATTATATATATATATTATATATATATATATATATATCTATATATATATATATATATATATATATATAGAAAGGGAGTAGTTAAAAAATTGTGCAAGCTGTTGCAATAAATTACACTTTTTGAAATAAGACCAGATCAAAAAATATTATATTTTGAGATTCCCTAGATGCTGCGAATTTATTTCTTCAAGCGCAAAACTGAATGAAAAATAAGGTCCCCTTGCTGCCACTGAAAATATAAGTCGAAATTGGATAAAGTTTTTAAAAGTGTCACAACAAAATCTTATATAAAATAAAGTTGTTGCTAAATATTCGAATTGTATTTCAAATGGACTTTTTTATCGATAGTAAAAAGTACTAACATATTGTGACTATTGAATTGTTATGTCATTGAACGCAAAAGGAGATATATCGTTCCTCTACGAGATATATTGTTTTTCTTTATTTACAGCTTATCCTTAAGGTTTTTGAATATTTTTTAGACTGCTGTAACATAAACGAATGTATTTCTAGTATAAGTTTGTCTATTTTTACTAAAGTGTTAAAAATTCTCTTGAGATAAGTAAAGCTGATATATTGACTGATTGTTATATAAAAACTTTTACTTTCTGATATGGTTGCATTGAATCGTGAAACCAAAAGTACTTTTACATATGCATTGTTTCTTTCAGAATATATGTAAACTCGAATGAATTATTTATAAAACTGCAAAATTAAAACTGCCTAGCATCTCAACATAAACGAATAACCTACACAAACGAATCCTACTTATATCGGTTTTTCTTAACTTAAAAAGACCACAAATAACGCACTTAAAGATTTACAATCCAAATTAATGACTCTAAAGCCGAGTGTTTCGCAATTGTGAGTTCATTTCAAAGAGAAGAATAATCAAAACGAATCGCATTTTATAGGTGATTGTTGCCTGCTGTGATTGAATGTCACCTTTATTTCCTCTTGTCATTGGGACAAAATAAATTGAAAAAAAATCTTAACTAAATTCTATCCACGAACTTTTGCCAGCTTTACATGTCATATTTCTTTCGTAATTTCGTGACTGTAGATCAAACAAAAACAGCCGTTTCGAGTATTATGAAATGTCAACGTCACATTTCGCATTGCAGTGTGTACATGATTGTGACAAGCTTTCAAGTTACCAAGCAGATATAAATATTCGGTTGACTTAAAACAATCAATAAGCGTATTTGCTATAGAAATTAATAAGAAACAAATCATTTTATTGGATCATACAAATTAAATGTTATATTATAATTAAATAATGGTAGTATTTAACTTTTTTTTTAAGATTAAAACTTAGTAGCAAGTAGTTGGTAAATAAATAGTAAAATATTCTAAATAAGATTAAAAATATTTTTTATTTTTCAAATAGTCATGACAAAATGTGGCTCTCACAAGCCTTCTTACATACAGAAAGGACATAAAGGTTTTTATTTGATTGAGAACCTTCCGTGGGATAATTGAATAACTGATAGTATCTCCACTGAACCTTTGAAAGAGATAAATACTTATAAACTATAATCACAATTTAATATAAAGTAAAGACAAAACTTAAATTATTCCGGTTTCCAGTCTTATTTTATTTTATTTTTAAATGTTATATAAATAAGAGTAAATAAACGAATCTTAAAGGAATAAATAAATTATTGTTGTTGGAATAACCATTTTCTTTTAAATAACTATACATGTCATACTTAAATTTAAATACTAATTATTACTTATTTCTAACTCTATATTATTATCGTTATTTAGTTTATTATAAATAATGGCTCGCCATAAAATCAACAAAATATCATCAATACAACAAAGTATCTAAATTACATTCTAGCTTCTCCGTCACGTAGTTCCGTAGTCCGACTCCACCAATTATCGAAAATATGTCTTTCGCCAGCTAACTTCTCGATTACTTTGAATTTGTTATATAAGTTGGTTACTTATTTCTCATTTATTCTTATGTTATGTATGTTTGTCACATAGTGATATTTTCTCTACCTAAGCACTTATATTGCATATTAATTTTCTACTTCATCTTTTTTGTACTTGTTAAATCAAAGTTGTCAAATCATTATCGCACATAGAAATGTGTTAAGGGTAATGAAACCGTAAGCACGACTGTAAATAAATAAATTAACAATATTTGAAAAAAAAAATTATTTGTGAACATCGTTATTTATGTATAAGTCCAAATATTTAAGCAAAGAGGTAAAATTCCTTTACAGCAGCCATTGATTCGTAAGTAACACTCGATGCAGCATTATGGAAGTTACTTTTTAGAAGTTATTTACCCGGATTGAACCCTTGAGAAGGCGTGCCTCTAAAACTAACACAAGTAGGCGGCATGTGTAAAATGCTCACACTCTTTTAGATCATTTTAGACATAATTTTTTTATCAAAAGATATAAATAGTAATATAAATTTATACTTCTTAATTTTGTAAGTTTTTTAAAAGATTTTGGGGTTTGGACTCATTTCTTTTATATTTGTTTAAAATTTATTAAACAAACAAAACTAGTACTACAAATTAATATTCTTCGTTGGCTGACTGAGGATATCTTAGGATTAGTTTTTTAAACTGACATGTACAAATCATTTCATGAGAGTAGAGTGGTTTGTAGGACTTTTTTAGAGAGTTCCAACACCTAGTTTCCTTATTTAAGATAGGCAATAATCACTTTATTTAGAATTTTAAGTCTACTAGCAAGTAATGCATACGTATTCTTGGTTCAACGTATGATTATTTATCTTTTAAAAGTATATAGTAGTATATATGTTTAATTGAAAATTGACGTTCATTAGTTACACGAGAAGGCGCAAGGCAAAGGAGCAAAATGTCGCTTTTTGATATGTACTCCAAACACCTTATTGAGGATGCCCTAATCCACCTACCCTAATCTTCTCGTGTGTCGGAAAAAAGAAATTACACATTTCGGAAGGTAATGAAAATATAATAGCGCTCGATTATTGCGCAATTCAAAATTAACCAAATTTTTTTTACGTCAGCTAAGTGCTCGTGCCTTCTTACCTTAAAGTAAGTTTATAAACTTATCAACTATGAACTACTTCAGGAAACTATTCTATCAATGTAAAAACTTAAAGAAATTTTCTTTTTATCTATATTGATGATATAATTAAATACCAAAATGTTTATTAATTATTGTCGCAATAGATAATTCTTAAAATAAATATTTGTCCCGCATGAACTATGATCTGCTCCTCTTTCTATCGTAAGTATATTTTTAATATTAACCCTTCCAAAAATATGTCATTGTATTTAATTATATATATATATATATATATATATATATATATATATATATATATATATATATATATATATATATATATAATAAATAAATATCCCGTAATGACTAAAAATTAAATGAAAGCGAAAAAAGTTTTGTACTACATCAGTGACGACTACTCTCTACCTTTTAATATACAAAAATAAGCAAAATTGAAAAAATATTAGCTTTTCAAGTTCACTAACGTTGATAATAATTTTTATTTAATTAATCTATTATAGATTTTATACGAGAATCCATTCTATGTCAACTACTGCAGTTGACAGGAAAATATAAAAGTTTTAACTGGTCATACAAATTAATGGTATCGACGCTTCCTAAAATTACCAGCTCAACATATGAAAAACTTAAGTTATTAAAGTACTCGACATACGTATGTGTTTTATTTAAATACTCCTTTATAAATGCCATTCAATTTTCAACTATGATTTTATACTAAAATTTATTTATAGTGTCTTAGTCCGTGCGGGACTCACATTGTACTACCATGATACAAGTTATTGCTTAGTTTCGCTAATTAAAAAATATTTAATTGTGTCTAAAATTTGCGGTTTAAAGAAATTATTATTTTCTATTTTTGTTTTCGAAATAAAGAAATATAAGCCTGACTTTTACATTCCACTCAATTATAATATAAATATATCATGTTAACATGTCACGGTTAGATTATAAAATATACAACAATATCTATCGATAAATTGTGTTCTGAGGTTAGGCTATGAATTGTTGAAATGAAATCGTGAATTGTGAAATGACATAAGCGGTACAAAAGTACCACTACAGTGAGCACAATGCTAATAGTAAAACGGACAATAAAGTGTGTCTGAACAACAGTCAGCCCCTTATGTTCACTAATAAGCATATTGCCGTAAAAATATGAACGTTGCAGTTGAATTTGACCACATCATTGAATTGTCAATGCTTAACGATTTCTCATTGACTTGTACGTTACAAATCGTAAAAAAAAGATATTATTTAGGCATGTCTCTAAAATGTTTTTTTGCTAATAAATATATATGTATACACATATATTGGACAATATGTTTCTATATCTAATAATCTATAGAGATCAGGTGAAAAAAAAAATCTAACCTAGCCAAAAAACATGTGATGTGGCTTTGTCATGCGTAAGTTTGTGTGCTGCAATAAACACGTCTCGTAATGTTTTATATATAAAATATTATTATTTAGTACGCCACAATCATGCTTAAACACTAACACCACCGCCACGGTACACGGAAGAAGTTTCCGTATACCACGGTCAATGGCGGTCGATTTCAGTGGGTATTCGGATGTTTTACATCTGCCAATGCGTAAGTTCCTGAGAAATCATTCGAGTCCCAACTCCGGCTGGTATCCGTAACGGGATTTCCTCACATGAAAAATAAAAAGTTTATAATAAATAATTGCTGCCTTAAAATTTATAATATTATAACAATTTTTTTATTACATGCTTTAACAGAACGACTTCTTTTACATTGTCCAATCATGAATTTATTAAAGCTTTTTTTAAAGCTTTTATTCAGTCGGCTATATATATATAGTGACTAGATGAAAAACTAATGAAAAAGAATGTCATATTGTGAGCCGTAATTTACGTATCAGTATTTATCAGAGAGAATGAGAAAGTTTTCTCTGCTTAACTATAAAAAAGTGAAACGGAAAATAATTACAGATATTTCTTTAAAAAATAAACCAAATACCTACAGTACACAAAAAATAAGAAATAGCCTATATGACATATGCAAAAATAATATGTTATTTTATTTTATTACTATTTTTATTACGATAACTAACATAAAATTAAATAAAAACAAAAAAAAATTAAAAACAATATTATTGTTAATAAGCAAACAGCAGTAAAGAGTATATACAGTATACAGTAAAACAGTATACAGTATACTTACGCATTTGACGTATACGTCAATCGGGTCCCGGTGCGCTCAGACAGTACCACGCAGCCTCTTGCCGGGGTAACTCGACCCTTACGTTTTACGCTTATAATATAATACTTACGGAGTGCAGTGAGTGCGAGTGCCTTTTAATAGTGTTGTGATCAAAAATGTGAGTATATATCATTTTTTAAGTGGCTTACTTTACTAGGGAATTTTATTGGAATTTATTTATATTTGCTATTAAATTTTTGTTTACATTTAATTATAGTATATGAAAATAAAATAATATTTTTTTATGATAAATGGAGATGGATATCAGGTTATAGAAATAAACTTTATAATATGTGCTCTATATATTTAATAAAAAACAAGAAACTTAATCGTACAATAGAAACATATTCAACATTTATACTTTAAGTTATAATTATAAAATATATTTTATTATAAAAAAATAAATAAAATATTGAAACATAATATTTTAGGTTCTAAAAAATCTGAAAATGACATGAGAAATGTTATAACGTTATTTTTGGCTGTACTAGTGATGTAGGCTGCCAATTAGTTGGCAGTTTCACTGGAGCTGGGACCTAAATGTATTTGTACCAAATATCATAAAATCACTTTGTAGTAAAATTATTAAGTAAAGAAAAACAGTATTTAGCTTATAAATGCAAAAAATACTTTTTAAGTAGCAAATAAAAAATATTCTATAGCACTATATATAAAATTGAGCTCAATAAATGTATGGCTTAGTAGCTAGAGCGCTCGAACACCATGCGAGGCGTGAATTGAGTTTCCTCATCATCATTAGGCATCCTTTAGTGCGGAAGTACATTTTAAAATTATATTATATATTATAAATCATTAAATTAATTAAGATTAAGTTAACTAAGATATATAATAGCGCTTGATTAATATAAAACAAAATATCTTATAAAAATCTGTAAGAAAATTAACTAATTTTTATTACTTGAACGCAAAATGTAAGCAACTGTAGAAGCTAGCGACAGACAATTATAACTAACTCTACCAGTAATTCCTTTATATCATACATCCATCAATTGCCTAAACTACTGAAGTACGAACACAGATGCCGCTACAGAAACTACTTAATGTTATAATAATACTTGATCTTAATTGGGTCGTGATTAAGGTGCTCCATTTTAGTAATTTTCTCGCCCTATTCCCTTAAATAGTTAAACATTTTAAAACTAAAAAGATTATTACGTATATATTTATAATTATTTTTTTATTTTGATAATTTATTTTTCTGTAATTTTTTTCATAATATCACAATATGAATAATAATATTACGTACCTTCTATATTCACAAACACAAACTTGACAAAATATAAGCTATATTTTGTGAACACACATAGCAGGGTATGCGGAGGGAACCGCGTTTTTTCATAATTCGTCATTCTCTATACACCAGAGATTATTATTATAGTTAATTATAATTAATTTAAAATGTCATTGAAAATAAAACAAAACGGTTAAGCTGTTTAAAATAACCAATGAATAAATAAAATAACATAGGTCAAGCTATATAAATATACTTTATAACAGGCCTATCGAGTTAAATTTAAAATATCAATAATACTACCTTATTTTATGAAAATATATTTTTGATGGCATTTGTATCGGAAAGTTAATAATTATATTTTCGATATATTTTTATAATATATTTTCTATTTGTTAATAAGTATACAACCTGTGATGCTATTAAATTATATTTTTGTATATTAATATATAACTTAAATTATCTGTAAATTTACTCAAAACTAAAAAAAATGTGATTTTGATCCCCGAAAAAGAATACATTATATATAAGTACGTCATAGAGTTGCCGCACTTTCATGTAATGTCGTTGGATTTGGATAGAATACGGCCCTTGTTGTGTACTAAGGTATATCGGTCTAGATATAGTAATATGTGTAATAAAGTGTAAAAATAAAAAAACAATCATACTTTTTCAGAATACAAAATAATTTGAACCACGTAGCGGAATTTTTTTATGTTTTTAAAAAAAATATTTCAGTGTGGAATAGCACTATTAAAATTTCTATAATTATAATCAAATCGAAATTCTTGTTCGTGTATATTAAAACTATTCTTTATTATTATCATTCTTTTGTTTTTAATATTGAATTTATAAATTACATATAAATCAAAAGAGGGCTTTTGCAAATATTAAATAAGATATAGGCCAAGTTTGATCGCCATAATTAACATATTTTCTTTATCATTTCATACAAAACATGTCATTGACATGTGCTCTAGCCTTAACCCAATTGACCCAACTACATTTTAAAGGCACTTAATGCATTTAACAGTGCAAGCCAAATTCTACATTGTTTGTAAATTGCGTTGGAGATTATATGAAAAACTACTCGTCTATTTTTTGCGACGTAATGAAGGAAACATTGTGGCTAGTGGCCTAGTTTCTACACTGAATATAAAAATGTTTTACCATTTTAGAATACTTATTTTGAATTTAATTAAAGAAGTCATAAAAGCTAACGAATTGTTTTATGTAAAGAATGTTCGGAAATTTAAAGTAAGATTTTAGTTAGAGAAAGGAGCTTTCTATCTAAAATCTAAAAAAAGAGTAGTGGATATGAACGTTGTTTCCCAAAGCTCAAAATATATAATCGCGATAGACCGGCTTCTGCAGGAAGAATTCTAAGCAGTTTTTTTTTTAATTTTATTCGCTAATAAAATTAAAATTAATGACTAAATCTATAGTCTACTATAGATATCTATCTATCTCTAGATCTATAGACTAAAACTAGAGTTAACCTTAAGTTATATTAGTATTCCAATTTTTTTTACCCTCAATAACGTAATCCGTTCTGAATTTTCACTTAATACACGTGAATATTTTGAAATGAAATTGTAGAGTCAAAAAATGATTACTCTGCAAGTATTTTATTTCAATCTCGCTAAAACGTTATGATTTTTTGACATTTTTATGAAGAAGATATTCTTAAAAAAAATTGAAATTATATTGTATTCCTTAGATACCGAGTTATCCATGAGGAATTTAAGTGGGTTCTAGTACCTTTTAGTTTTTATATATTTAAAAAATATTTACTTAATATAATATAAATTATATGGAGAGATCCATTTCGACAATAAAATAAGTCACCTGGCAAGCAAAATATAAATAATAAAATACCGGTCAAGTACGAATTGGACTCGCGCACCGAGGACCTATTTCATAATTTTAGGTAAAATTTATGTAAGTTGACAAACTTAAATTAGTACTAAGTTTGATTAAAATAAACTACAGAAATAAGTTTGTAATGGTTTTGTTTTTTCGTGATATTTCTATAAATAACCAATTTTTGCCAAGTTTCGTAATTTTGACCTACCAAAGTGTAGGTAATCAAACTATACATATTTTATTGAATGTAACTATACATATTTTTTTTAATTTCACATGGAATTGTGTTGTATTATATTTTATGTTTTGATTATTGTTTAATATTGTGTCGATTGGTATTTAACTGGAATCAACTTTACTAACACATTGGGATTCTGTAATGTTAGATATAAGTTTTATGTGAATAACAAATAATAAATATATAAATATATATACATTTTCATTACATAGCAAATTTCATACAAAATCACACATTTGGTATTGTTGTGACTACCGGCAAAGGGTAATAGTACTAAAAGTTACAAAGTGAGAGCTAAACTCATCCGAGAATAACCTCAGGACGATATGAACTGTGCTTTCCATCGGATGAACTATGATTTCAAAGAAATGTTTATGATACTTCTATTATTTCATAACCTTTTGATGGCAATTAAATACAAACGAGCAAAATGAGCCAACACCCTCTTGCCAATTAATATTACACTACTCGATCACGAGGTAAAGCTTTATTAAAATACACATATATTTAAAAATACGCAGTAAATAGAATAGATTTTTAGTTTTTTTTTTATATTCAGTACAAATTAAAATTTCAATGCCAATTTTTAGACATGTCTTTCTTAAATCACACATCGTATTTTGGAGGGCTGGCAAACGAAATATCATGTAATACATAAATAATAAAACTCATTCCATAATAATATATTTTTATACAATTAAAATCCAAGATTTCATCCGTAGTGTATATTTTTTTGCCATATGCTTGTACTTTTTTCGTTCGTATCTATATGAAATTTAATATCAAATACAATACTTAAATTACATCTCTTTACAATGGCATGATACGCATAACAAGTGTTGCGAATGCGACGCAAAATTAAACACACTTTAAAATATAATGAATGTTGTTGCAACCAACCCGTTTCAGATAGCGTTCTCTCGGAAATATAAAACATTGCGACTAGACAATGGTTGCAAAGAAAAAATATGATTTATGAACACACTCTCACCATGTTTTATTTCAAATATATGTTTGAATAAAAATAATATGGAAAAAAAAGAAAAGTATTTTCAAAAGTAACGTAATGACATTTTTTACATACAATGTGTAGATACAATGAGTATGTATTATTTTTTGTAGATGATATGCCAAATAAAAAAGCAATGTGTAATTAGCTATTCATAATATGACTATTCATTACTAAATGAAACTATGATCTATAGATCATTTATAATATAAGAGAACATATTTATCCTAAGTAATAATTTTTTTAAGATTCAGATCTCACGATATCTTACTTTTAAGCTAGAATTGACAATTAGGTAACCAATAAAGATACTATATTATATAACCTTTAAACATCAACGTTTTAAATACAAATTATCTAGTTAAATAAAAATAGGTATTTATACTTGACTAAAAATATTACGAATTAAACGTATTGATTTTAGCCTTAACAATTCTGATATATTTTCCACTTCACTTACTGTATAAAAATAAAACACTCGATAAGTATACGTAGAATTAATTAATATTTATTAAAACATAATTTCTATTAATTGAAGTATAGTTTAAAGTTTAACAATATTCCAAACTATAGGTGGATGATTAAGCAATAACAGAAACTAAATTCTACTGAATGACTAGAGCTCTAGCCATGTGGCAGTCTGTTTAATGAGTGTAGATTTATATTCTGTAGATGGATATCAAATGATTCTTAACTTTCAAATTATTATCGATAAAGTTCACGACATTTGTATTGTAGAAGTTAAGAGAAATTAATGTTGTTTGTCTAGAGGCTCTCTTGCTGGAAAGTTTGTTAATTAAGTCCAACTTTGGGCCACAAAAAGATGTCTAGTAATTAGTTCGGTACTAAAATTGGAATAATTTCAATAAGAATGTATTGGTTGTATTATGAATATAGCTATATAATAATAATTTATATTCAGATATTTCTATGCCACGTAATTATCTTGGTTTGAAAATTTATAATGAGATACGGAGTGCCTTAACATTAGGTTCCTTCTGCCTACGGTTCCCTTTGCCTACACTGCTGCTATGTGCGAAATACAGCGCTTAAAAATAGGATGACTGATACTTGGATAACAAAAACCTAAGTTTAGTATGTATTTGAAAATACATATACAATAAGTGGAAATCAATTATTTTATTTGTTGTACAATTTATCATATTGCTAACTTCATGTAACATTAAATCATGTCAAATACAGTTCATGTTCGGTTCGTTGCTACACAAAATACGAGATAGGCGTTCAAAAATGTAACTACATATTCGGGTAACGCCCAACAATAGCCTTATTTTATACAAGCGCTTTTATATAGTGTCATGAAAAACAGAAACATAGGCCAACTGAATCGTTATGTGAAAACGGAATAAATGAAATTTGGCAAGGCTTAGTAAGCATTTTGTGGATATTATATGACCGTTTTAGAGACGCGTGGATACTATAATCGGGATTGAACTGTGAAATGATCTATCATATACTATTATAAAATAGTACAAAAATTGTGCCGTACATTGAATATTTTTACGAAATAATTATTCCAATGCGAAATAATAAAATGTGAATCTATATTCTTTAAAATTTTTGTTTGTCTCTTTGTATACGCACATCTTCGGATCAACTGGACGGATTTTAATGAAATTGGATATTTGGTTCTATATTTGTTAAGCCAGGACAGGATCTAGGCTATCATAAATTTTGAAGACTAGTATACCTGGTGCAGAACTATAGTAGACTAGCTGAATTATAAGAAATAATGAAATGCTGCCATAACATACATATAAAAATCAAAGATCTGGAACACTTTATGATGACCATCTATAAGACATACTATAAGAATCTAAAGCTAATGGCTATTTAGTAAAAGCTACATAGGTTAAAAGTAATGCTCTAATGAATTACTATTATAGCTTACATGAATTTTAATTAGAATTTTAATATTAATTTTGAATAATTTTGAGGAATATTTTTAGATTTACTATCAATTATTCAATCTTATAATTATTCCACACTTTTAACGTCACCTATACCTAGGAGTTAAATACAAATCTACATAAAACTAACATTTACAAGTATGCTACTGTAAATAATATACTAATAATTGACTTCCTCTCTGTTTATTATTTGTTATAAAAATAGTTGTAAAATACTTGTTCTAGATTAGGTTTTGAAGAATATATAAATATTGTTATATATATAGATATTGTCCCGAATCTAAATTTAGTGATCAGATGAACGAATCCTTCACCCTAATCGAAGCGTTTTACGTTAAGTGGCGCGATACGACGCAGCACTTTGTCTTCACGAAAAGTTCTTAATGATGTCTTTATTATAACAATATCTTAATCTTTAGTATAAACTCCGAAGACACAAAACTACTTAGCATTTCGTTGGCTCATGGTTTCAGGATGAAGAACTGAAAGCAGAGACTGGCGACCCAAGTGTAGGTTTTAAATTCGAAATTATCATACTAATATTACATGCGTATTATATGCGTTCTAGAAATGTGTGAATAGTGATAATTAACATGAAGAGCCCACAGATTACCTATTCAGTGAGGCTAGGTCACAATCTTACAAGACCGTCATACTTACAATATAACAGATAATAAATTTGTTTTTTTGTATTGTAGCTAATACCTGCTATGCCACTGTGCGTATTACGTCGCCAACTTATGACGCATAAATAACAGATTAACGATTCGAAGCGCAAAAGTAAAGAGCTCTTGTGGTAATGAAAGCAGTTGAGGCGTAACCTTTAAGCGTGTTTCGTTTATAAATGATTTCAGTTCGTACTCTCGCAAAATGTTGATTGATGATTGTTTATTAAGTTTTTGGGGGTAAAACCAACCCCTTGATTATGTGAAATGAAGTTGAATCTTTTGAGAAATTTTCCATGGACAAATAATGGATAATAATGGATAATGGATATTTTAAATAAACTTTATACTTAACTTAAAATTGGACTAATTCTGATTTAAAATGGAATAGTTTACAAATTTTGATAGGAATTAAGTATACCATACCTACTGAAAATTGTAGTATAATCAATTGTAGAAAAATAAAATTAATTCATTGATTGTTCCCTGAACAAGCCTCAAGCCATTTGTCTGTAAACTCGATGAGTATTGTACCTCTACTCGGGGGCATGATTATTAAAATACATATATAAATTATTTTTATTTCCCCGTTCTGGTAAGATGAAGTGCGACGTTAAAAGTGAATTTCGGTTAGAAAGCCAAATGACTTGACATTAGGTTTTTTCTATCTATGTATATGTCAAGTAGGAAGAAGCATAGCTGTAAACAATATTACTAAGTCACAATTTATGTCATTGTTTGTGGAGAAATTTGATTATGAAATATAAATTATAATAACTTTTATAAAGTTAGCTAAAGCTAATGATTAACTATTATTTAAACTCGCTTCGTAGGAACTGAAATGCCAAAGTCACATGTCTGACTATATCGATATAAAATAAAATATTTGATTAAAATAGCAAAGTGTCTAGTTGCTCATTTATGCATTTCTCATTATATCAATTATACACATAAATAATAATGGTATCCACTGTTTTCTAGTAGCTTTCAGCTTGAACATCGTTAGTTAGGCACATCTGAGCTGTGGCATAATATCTATTCTATTCAACATTTCTAAAACGTTAACCTAAATATTTTTATTTATGTCAAACGATCCTTGCAGCTTACATTTTATATGGCACAGTAACGGAGAATATATCGACTATGCGCGCTGAAAGAGATTTTAAAAAACATCGGAACGCAAGCAATAAACGCGACAAAGAGCAATAGGGTACTGGACATAGAAGCCAAATTTCAGGTCACTGTTTTCATTATATGCCTGAAACAAAGGAATTTTCAGTAAAAACATAAGACGATCTTGGTGGATTCCAATTTCCCACAAACAAATCACAAAATCATAAATTATATATAATACAAATAAAATGCTTTTTATTTATATTTAATATAATTTTTTTCTTTATGAGTCAGAGTAAGGTATTTTTATCTTTACTGTATGTAATTTTTTTTTTCGAGCTATTGTATATATTTTAAATTAAAATTATGTTTTCTATGAAATGTATGAAAATTTGCTTATAACTAAAATATTACTTAATCCTGGAATATTAAATACAATACCTGTTTAAAATAATTTAATATAATATATTATCGAATAAGATCTAGTGGTTCGTAGTGAAATTTAACAAGTAATATCAATGTAAACCTGCGGCCAGATTTACTTGGGGCACTTGGAATATGTCCAGTGTTACACGAGGACGACACAGGGAATCGCTACTATGAACTACATATATACTACATATACATATATATATTATACCAATTTGAAAACAATAAAAACATCTAATATTCATATATTTAAATTTGAATATTGAGAAAATCGCTATAATTAAAACTTTATGAAAATATTTATCCAAAGGGAATAAAACGCTAAAAATATTTCAATTGTAATTGACTGGCTGTTATTGTTGAAACTTGAATGTTTTGTGAACAATATGAAAAAACTCGGCGAGTGTTAAAACGTCCAGTGAAATTCGCCAATTTCCAAACAATGGCCGAGCAATTTTTAATGTTTTAGGTTTTACAAATAAAACTCAAATGGCTGTATTGTGGGGACTTTTTGCTTCGCTCCAATGAAATAAATTATATCACTTAGCTTAGGCATTACATATGTGTATATTTTTATAGATAGAAAGATTTTAAAGTAAAACTTAATAGTTCGAAAAGCGGAAGTCAAATTTAGAACCCTCGCATGAACAGTCAGACACTGTGCTACAATACCATCGAGACCATAGTACTTGTATGTGAATATAATTTAATTTGGAGCGACGCACCTTCCATTATCAACTTCGAGCGCTTCGTTTGTCGACACTTAAATATTCTAAGGAGACGTTGTTATCTTAAAAACACATACATCGTGAATTTAAGGACTCTTAGGATTTTCTTAACAGTAGCTTCGGGAGATTAGCTTTGTAAGAGCTAAGTTAAATTTTCTTTATAACATTTTATATTGGGATTGTAAAATTACCGTTCTATTATATACAAAATAAAGAAATAAATTTATATTTTACCCTAAACAAAAACATGTACAGTATGTATGGTTATATGTATGTATTTATGATATCAGTTTTAAGCTTATTTTCTAAATCAAATAAATTTTAATAAAATCAATTTTATCAATCTTAAAGAAATCTTTTAAATATTCAAAACGATGTCTTCTCAGCACAAATACTTTAAACAGGACGGATATTTAAAGACTTATCCTAAATTTGTGTATAATTTTATTGTCTATTTTAATATTAATAATTATTATTGGGAAAATATGAATCAATACGATCAAAAAATACAAAAAGAAATACAATCGTTTCGTATTAAATCTCTGTATGATATTTGTAAATAATAAATATTTCATTCACGATTTTTAAATAGTATTATGTAAGTATGTAAATTACATACAACAAGAAAACAACACGCAATAACACGAATTTGGACAGAATTCTGGGAGCGAGGGCGTGAAGAAAGTGTCTTGACACTAGATACTTGACACTCTCTGTCTACAACAAAAAGTTTTAGACGTATATTATTATCATTATCATAAATTTTTTTTATCATTTGTAGCTATTGTACAAATATGTATATAAAACAAAATTTGTATTCATATATTTTTATATGTATTTTAACTAATTAAATTAGGCCTTTATTTAAAACAATAATTTTTCAATTTCATTTCATTTAAAGTATAGAAATTGTTCCTTCCGAAAGGTTATTTTAAAAATTACCTTCTCTTAGTTAGAGTCTCGACTAAAGCCCCAATTAACACTTTTCACGAACTTATTTTCGACTCCCTTGTATTATTACGCTATATTTGAACATTAAAAGTTTCTAAAATACTACATTCTTTGAATAAAAACAGCTTTAAGGGTAAACAGACCTTTTTAATATATTTATTCTTAAATAAAGATCCTAAATATACTACGTAAAAATATGACTATAATTTTTTATTATACTTTCTTCACTAAGCCGTTGTTATACATTTTGGTGAAACAACCAGGTTGTATTCAAGTAATATAACTGCTTTGTTTTGTATAGAGCATCAAATACTATTACTTGGTAAATGGTTGAACTGTTAAAATAATAAAGGATAAAGGGAAACTGATAATCATGTACTTCAAGTACATCATTAAAGTTGTTGTTGCCAAAAAGTAAAGAAGTCAGAAGAAGAAGAAAATTAAAAAAATAATGTATGCTGTTTATATATTATATCTTGGTATAATTGATAGATTATATTACGTATAGTATTTTAATTTATATGTTAATAATTATGCAATTTTAGTTTAATTTTAAATGTATATTTTCTATGTATAATCATTTTGATGAACAATTTCTACTTTAATTATAATAGTAAAAAAGCCTATATTTGATATTTAAATTTTCTATTAGTACATTTCGGAATATTTCAATGTGTTGGAAAATAAAATAAATATTCTACGAACTGTGTGTGTAAAAAAAATTCCGTACGTAAAAGTTCCGTGCCTATTTCAAAATTGTAGCTATTCCGATGAAGAAAATACTACCTATAGAAATTGACGGACAAATTTGTAGTCGTATCCACTCACTTTGTCTGAAATTAACTTTAAAACAATTGGATTTTTCCTTTGGTGTACTATAAGTTCTAACTTATTGCCAAATTTCATAACTCTAGGATGACTCGAAGTACCCTGTTGGTTTCGATTACGCGACGATTTTCATACAAAATGTAAAAAAAATAAGCATAAACGGTCATATCTTTTGATTTCGCTGTTTGATGTTTACCGTGCCTCAAGAAGTCATTAACTTTGATATTTGATATCAATTACAGCTTGATTCTCTTACATGATTTGGAAAAAATTGTCTTCGGTTTTATGCTCTTGAGGTGCGTTACTCTAAAAATATAAAGAATCGCAATCTAGGATCACCATTCAACAATAACATGTTGGAGTTGGAGCGTGTCTGAGGGAATTTTAAAGTTGTTTGTTCACATTCCTCTTAAAGTTATATTTATATCACTATTTATAGTCCAAGCACAGTACGCACAGTCTCTGAAAAACATATATAAAAACGTTGTAGTATTGTTTTTATAATTAAATATAAAACCAACATTAAAGATGTAAATTAAATATTTACAAACCCAATTTAAAATGACAACATAGACAATCACATAATCATTGTATATTGTTAACTGACTCGGTCATATCTGAGCCATTAGCTTTTAGGTGATACCTATAATAGGAAAATTTAATAATATATGCATTAGCAGCTGTCTTAGGCACGTACACCTTATACTACTTAGTATTCACCTAGGTGACAGGTCACATTCATTAGAAGTATCGATGTATAGATCCTTTATTTTAGTTATATTCAAAATGTATCATATATTGACAAAATGGCCAAATTAAGTACTAAAAAAAAACTCTTCACGCTGTATCCCGCACGTGGCGGGGTAGGCAGAGGGAACCGTAGGAACCTAGTGTTAATACCTCCGTTCCCCACTTTCCACCTTTCGAGGCATTGTGTATTGAGTGGCGGAACTGGACGCTGCCTGCGATTTTTGCCTTGTTACCAAAGCGAAGCAAATGAAAATCATTCATTCAGAAAGGTAAAATCTTTACCACAATTTTGACCTTTGAGTATAATTGCAAATAAAAAAATGACAAAAGCTTACTTGTCAAATATTATATTCCTGATACTTTTTGGAATATTTACAAGAAATAACTTCCATCAACCCCTGAAGTACATAACGAGGCTGCCTATAACATGATATTATGTACTTTTTACGTGCCCTCCAAGGGACTGAGGAGGTCGTCTGCAAACTCATCCCATCTCATCAACTTCTGATTGAAGTGAACTTAACCCAACTAATCTATTTGAGTAATGGAAAAATCATTGAATTTCAAATAAAGAATTACATTTAAAAAAAATCATTTACAAATTGTTTAGTCATAAAAAATATATATTTTCAAGAGAAGTTTTTGTATCACGAGTACGAGTACGAGCTTCATAAATTGTTAAAATGTATTTATTATATAGGGTTATTTGTTTAGATTATTTATAATACATCTGCATGGTATTAAATAATTGTGTACATAAAAAATATTTTAAAGAATAACACACATTAAACAAAAGACAGTGTACGCCAATAAAATAGTCAACAAAACCTGTTCAGATTGAAATCAAAGTCGGAATTCAAAATGAGTTACTATGGATTTGTTTCGTTTACTTAGATGAACTTTCTATAATAAAATAAGATCGCTCGGATCTGACGGAGACCTTTTGCATATTCGAAGTAACGCAGATGAAGTTATAAGATATTTACTTTATCTTCGAACTAAAATACGATTTAACCAAGCGAACAAAAGACGAATCGAATAAAGTGGAGAATTCTAAATGAAATATAATATAAATATACATTCATAAGTAAATTCTAGTATTGCTTGAGTATACTTACTATATATGTATTGTATTATATAGTATATTTGCTTAGTATACGAGAGTACATCTTCTTAAAAGGCTGACGACGCACCCTTGGACCCTCGGGCGTCATGGGTGTCTGGGCGGTGGTGATCACCCAACATCAGATGATCCACTAGCTCGTTTACCTCACTCTAATATAAAAAAAAAGAAAATAAAAACCTAGAACGATACTATTTTATTTAGAAAATGAAACTGAGTCCATTAAATTCAGGTCTTTCCTAATTAAATTATTTACTTCCTGCACAGCAAATGAAAGTAATTTATTTTACGCGTTTTAAGATACAACCAGGGCGAAGCTCACGTTAAACTAAATCGAGACAAATGTCTGTATTATGGTCAATATAAATTTTATTATGTTCATGTTATTAAAACCGAGCTAGAAGTGCAGTTTTATCTTATTTCGTATATAATAATAAATATAATATAATTTTACCACTAACACATTACAGTGCAAATTGATAAATATTATATTGCTCTAATTAAAGTTTGTACCAAAAACATTTTACTTTCATCTTTTTTGTTCAAAACTAAATATAGTTATAGGTAGCCATTGTTTCATATTTGATATCAGAAAATTAACAAAGACAAGGCTTAGTAAATATTAGCATTAGATGTGTCAAACAAGCTTGTTATTCATTGCACACAAGTATATTTGTTTTGGCTTGAGTTCCATTTTACCACTAATTAATTTGTAAACATAATATTCAATTCATCTGATAATCCAATATTTTCACTAAAATCACATAATTAATTGGATAGCGCTCAAGCTTATGTATGGGAAAGTCTGGTGATGAGTTTTATATATATATATATATATATATATATATATATATATATATATATATATATATATATAATATATATATATATATATATATATATATATATATATATATATATATATATATATATATATATATATATATATATATATATATATATATATATATATATATATATATATATATATATATATTCTTTTATTTTAGTTTACGCTGCATACAGCAAAATATGGCAGAGGTTAGCAGAGGGAACTTAGTGTTAAGACACTCCGTTCTCTACTTTCCACTTGTGACATTGAGTGTTGAGTGACGGAATTCAACACCGCGCTTTGTCTTGATAGACAGAGAGAAAATATTTCATTCTCCTCGAGTGGGAATCGAACCCACAATCGTCACGTTATTATAGGATAATACATACATATATATATATATATATATATATATATATATATATATATATATATATATATATATATATATATATATATATATATATATATATATATATATATATATATATATATATATATATTACATAATAAAATACATATGCTTAAGAATTTTGTATTCAATTATAAAATTTTACATTTATAATGCTTTCATCATAATTAATATAGATAACTTAAAATCTACAAAATGTGAAAGCTTTGTTCCAATTCAACCAACTGTTTTGATATGTTGGACCACCGAGTCGCTAAATTAGACAATATTGATTTCAAATATTTTCAGCTTCAGCTTTTCTTAACTTCAACCAGTCCTGTCTGTAAAAGTTTTATTTGAAGTAGTTAACTTATTATAAGACTCATTGCTTGGTAGCTGACCCCGTACTAAACCTATCAATATAAAAACAAAATAATATTTCCCTTTTTTCATAATACTTTTGATTATCTACCGCTACCCAAGCTTTATTAGATTAAAAGAGATCAGTATTAAAAGAGACATGGTAAAAGTGTATATCATATTAACTATTTAGTAATAACTAAATCTTTACTGGCAATAGTTAAATATTGCCACTTGGCAACGCATCGCGATTTAGCGGTATGATATGTTTGCTAGTGACAAATCTGGAGTAAGCTACAAAAGTATATACAATTTAAATATTGTAATCATATTGAACTAACTTAAATAACTTAACCAGTATTAGTAAGTTTACAGAAAATTAAGATTCCCTAAAATTAAATAGAGATGGATATTTATCTTCCAGATAGATATTTATTTATATAAAATGAATGAATGAATGAATATGATTTATATATACAATAAAGATTTTTATCAATCTGATATAATCGATGAGCAATAATGTTGATGCATATCGACTATCACCAGCAAAAAGGGGCTTCAAAAATTTTTCTTCAGATATACCAGGCGTTCTATTTCTTCTGTCTATCTCTATTATAGCAAATTAGATCTTCGCTAGAAACTAGAAAGAAATAATTTATTCATTTTCTTAACATTTACTTTATTTATTCTACGTAAAATATAGGGAAACTTGGAATAATTAAATATCCCACTTTTCACCAATATCTACATTTCGTGAGCCTAACGCTATGTTTTATCCAAACAGAGCCAGTATTTATATTTCAAATGTAAACAGTACCCCGAGTAACCCATTCATTCCAATTCTAAGCTCTTCTAAAATTTGAATTCTAGCACAATGGCAATGTCAAATTTGGCTCAAAATTTTGAAATAAAAGGAAATACTTCCATTCCAAAAAAGTCCATCCTCGCTAAGATAGAATTTTTTTAAGAAAGCGTGGCTAAAGCGCTTGTACGGTTTTTTAGAGGTGTGAGCTCAAATCCTGTTATGTTAATATTTTTATACGTCTTCTTACTAAAAAAATATCAATACACGTGATGCGTCTTAATAGCATACGCATACTAAACGTTTTATTTCGCTACGCAGCAGTATTTCCAAACGATTTATCTCGAGTAATAATGTATAAATAAGTGATATTTTCCAGGTGAACGGCGTGATGCGTCAGCGCCTGTGATGTGCGGTCTAATATGCAGTGGGGCGGCCTTTACTTTGTGTGTTTAGCGTTATGCTGCTTCCATACTGCATCAGGTAAGGTTATAAAGAATTTGAATTAAAGCAAGAAATTAATATCGGGCTATAATACTATGATTAGCCGAATTGTTCAGATTTTTAGAAAAAAGACAAATTTTAATTTTGCATATATACTATTAAGTCCATAATAATGATAGACAAGTACTAACATTCTAAATTGTAGCTTCATTAGAGTTGTCTTTATCATTACTAATATTACAAGCACTTGTGTTCCTAACGAGATGCTAACGTTAACTATTATGCTAAACAAGTATTTATGTATGCAAATGTAGACAATTTACAATATTGTATCTGTAGTGGTTACAAACAAAACTAAAAGCCTCTATGCATTAAGAACTTTTCTGAAATTGTCAATTTGGCTATTTCTAGTAGTTAAACTCATGTCGACTATCTTGTTTTTAGTCTATCATTATGATACAACGCAATCATAGACTCAATGCACAAGTATATATTGATATTTGCTAATACAACTTTATGTGTAATATAATAAATATTTTAAGTCCTATTAAATTTTAAGCCTTGATATTATATATTACAATAAATTTCTTCGTAGACATAAAATGTAGCTTAAGATCTTACATCTTAAAAGATGCGTTAATATTTTTTCTTGAGTGTATTTTATAAAAATAAATACCTAGATATCTTCACGCTTCTTCCTGCATATAGCAGGGTAGACAGGGGGACAGGACAGACTAGTGTTAAGACACTCCGTTCTCTACTTATATAATATGTTTGTATATGCAATTTAAATAAAAATAATATGAGAATACTGTGTCCATACATTTGACTTTAAATTGATCAATTAGAGGACATCTGATAAAAGCAAAACACAATTGTAAAATAATACAAAATAAATTAAGTAGCTTTTGTAGGTTAATAGCAAAATTATGTTACGGATAAGGGAAACGAAACCTTTTTAAAACCGGAGAAATACTGGAAAGATATAATAGATGTGATATCTGTGGCCGGATATATAGACTTTTGTTATTACGTACGTTAGAAGCTTAATTTTTAAAAGTTTACTTGTAAATTTAAAGTTATTAAATAAATATACTATATTTTTAATTTTAAGTACATTTATATTATTAATTTACTCTTTAATATTATGTTTTAATTTAAAGCAAAGGCGTAACGATCATATAAATATTCATAACATAAACACTCGCCATTAAATAACCAAGCCGCACTTTAAAAACTTACCAGGCTATGCATACTTAATTTGCACAGTAATAAAACTTAAAATAACTTTTAATGACGAAAATTTCAATTTTTGTGTACAATTGAAATAAAAATGTACGTGAAGTGCATACAAATTGTAGCTAGTGACTTCCAGTGCTTGGACTGTGAAACGTAAAATTTCGTTTTATCCCGTTCACGTAGTTATTTCGAGAAATCACGTAGGAAATTCTTAATGTTTCTTTTACAATACCCAAGCTAAGTCAAATTACAGCCATATATATTATATTGATTTCAACATTTACAATGTTATTTTAAAGTATTATGATTATCTAAAATTTAGTAAATAAGTTCAATCTTAATAGATTAACCTTCTTATCAATAAATTACGAAGAGGGTAAGGCCGGCTATTACTAGAAGAAATATGGAATCTTTATTTCCTCACTTTAGTTAAATTCAATCAGGTTTCATTTTCAAATATCCTAAAGACATTAAGGTATTTAGGGAATCGTTTATAAAGGAAGTTCGCTCAAATTCATATAATGGAATGAAGTTTAACAATCAATTACTATTACGTGCCATCGGTTTAAAGACGATGAAATATTTTAATAAGCCCAAAAATATATTTGTATGCAAAGGAGTTATTTAATATTTCATAAATTATATCATTATTGAATTGTTATTTTTTATTAAACATACCTTATTACTTAGGTTCTTGTTTTATCTCGTATTAAGCATAATATTATGCTGAGGGAATCTTTCCAGGCAATGTGTGTTGAGTGACAATTTATTAAAATATGAAAATTTATTATTAATATAAAAATATTTAAATTTCTTAAGTAGCAAATGAAATCACTGCCATGCTAAATTAGAGTCTTTAGTAAACAATATAGTAAACAGATATACACCAAATAATATATATTATAGAACCATTGCGTATTCCGGAGGATTATCACACAAACGGCGTTCGAAGGCGTCGGAGCGATGAAAAGGACGGGCTCGCCCTGTCCAGGGAGATATTCAGGAATATTACCAAGAAACTCCGGGAAAATATCAAACGGGAAGGCGCTACAGACGTGAACGATCATTTGTTACAGAGTGAGTATCGATTTCAGCCTTTGTGAACGTTAATGTATTAAGTATGAGATAGACACGAGAAAATTTTATGTCCTTTGGAAATATTTGGACGTATTTTGATAGGTTTAGCTTGCGAAAAGTATTAAATAAATTTAACGTTCTAAGTGGCGGTTGTTTGCTATATTTTATTGTTGTAATTAGATTACCTACCTAGATATATACCTACCAGCATATATATCTATGTATATATGTGGTGGCGCAGCGGCATAGCGTCTGACTGTAATCACGATGGCGATGGTTTCATTTCGCACTACGGGAAATAATTTATTTTCATTTCCTTGCTCTGATAAGTTGACAAAGTGTAGCGTTAAGTTCTGCCACTCAACATCCAATGTCTCGAAAGGCAGATAGTGGTGGACGAAGTCTCATAAAACTAGATTTTGTCGACTTATAATATAACTTAAATGCTAACATTGTAATATGTAATTTCATTTTACATAAGTAAATTTGTTTGTTATAACTTTAGCAACAAACTTTAACACCAGCCACCTTTAGCCTTCGTTTAATTTTCCATATTCCATTCCAATATTTTAGTAAAAAAAATATAAACAATAGAATATTTGAGCAAATGTTGAATATATAATATATTCAAACACTTGTTGTAATTCAATAAGAAAGTATTACGATTGAGGAACGAGGGGCACTGACGCGTCGGTTTGTGAGTTCGATTTCCACGCGGACAGAATTAATTGTTACATTTTTCTCGCTCTGGCAACAAGACAAAGCGCGACGTTGAGTTCCTCCACTAAACATGCAATGCCTCGAAAGGCGGAAAGCGGGGAACGGAGTGTCTTAACGCTAAGTTCCATCTGCCTACCCTGCTATATATGGAATACAGTAAAGTATGTAAAGCTAAAAAAATGTCACGATCGGACAATATATATATATATATACACACTTTTTATTTTGAACTTTTGAAAAGTAGCATCAGTAGGCTATAGTAGGCTACTATGTACGTTAAAGGGTATATTAAATGTAAATGACGTTGTAATATAGCATCTTAGACTCGAGTAGTTCTGTAATAAAATATTTACTTACGCAGCTTCATCTACTTAACAAACTTAATTCTGTTGAAAACTGAATTCCGGGTGAAGCTTAATTACTTCCTAAATAAATAAACATACAACAACAAATTTTATAAGTATAATATTACAGTACTTCCTTGATTTATTTATTTAAATAATACTGACTAAAATGCAGCGAGTAAATTGTTTTATGTAAAATATCACTAGAAAAATGATATAATTTGAAGAAATCTTTAAAACTATTATTATCGTCTACTTCTATAAGAAATAAGCATGTTTTATAATAACGTATCATTAAATTATTCTAGTTTCTCTCTGCCTCTCTCCTTATATGTATAATAGGTTTACGTGGTTAAAAATTATAAATAAAAATCTTATAATGAATACATTTAAAGTTAATATATGTAAAATTCTATGTTAAAATATAAGTTAGTATAAAGTTAAGTATAGTATGAATATTTCATAGCTTCTTAATACAGTATTTTATTATAAAAGTAATATCTTTCAAAAGAATAAACAAGTAGGTATGATGACTTTGCAATTAAATGAACATACAAAAATATTTTCTATTGTTTAGACAAAGTCGAAGAGTCTCGTCACTACGCACCGTACCAGGAGTATCATCACTATGAGAGACACTGGGGTCCGTATTTTGAGGAGAGAAACGTCACTCAGGTCACGGCGCATGTGGGTTCTGAAGCCCTTCTACACTGTCGCGTTGTGATGCTTAAAGATAAAACAGTAAGTTAGAATATATTTTAAGTAAGTATCTAAAATATATTTATAACAAAAAAATCGATCATAAAAACAGTATTATAAAGTTTTTATAATTTTTCATTAAGAAAAAAGTAAAAGCCATTATTTAGAGTGAGAATATTTTCACTTACTTTTGATTTTACTTAGTCTACGTATACACACTGGACGTAAAAATTTAATTGAATTGTGTTGTTTCTAGATAAAAATATTAAATTATAATTGAATCTGTATTTTATCCTTGATAGATATCCTTTATTTTGAATAAAAAAAAATTGCACATTCACATGAAAATTCAAATTGCAACAAACATTTGGCGAATTCCCAATAAATTACCACCATGTAATTCGTATTTATACAGGTCATGTGGCTCAGAAACACGACGGACACGGCTCAACTGCTAACTGTCGGACCGGCACCTTACGCCGGAGATAGCCGCGTGGCTGTGAAATTTCAATATCCAAATAACTGGAGGCTTAGCATTAATCCAGTAAAGTGGTCTGATGCAGGATTGTATATGTGCCAAATATCTACACACCCCCCGAGAACCATATATGCAAATTTCTCAGTACTTCGTAAGTAGATTAATGTAGATCTTAGATTGTAATACTGTTCACACCAACTTGGGACGAATTTAATGTAAATTTTCAAAATCTCTTCTATAGCAATGGTATGTTAAGGAAATTTTGTCCGTATTCATTTTATAAATGGGACTGAGTGTAACTGCCATATTTGTATTTAAACTTTGACATTCATTACACTTTTGATATTTCATATTAGAAATTTAAATTATTGAAACATATTTTAAAATATAAAATATACGTTAATTTATTAACGCTTTTATATTTCAGTAAATGTACTGTTAAATAATATTTTCTCTGAAATCAAACACTTCCATAAGTTCATATCATTTCAATTAAACCAGAAATTTAATTCAATTTCAACACTGGCATTGATCAGTAAGAATTCATCTCAGTTTTTTTTTTATGTTTACTTTAAATAAAATCCGATAGCTATAGGCAACAGGTAGTTATGACATATGTAAATATTCCAGAAAGAGAGACTTTTAAGCGTATTGGCATTAGCTGAACGCTCTTATATCGAACGCTCGAATTTGAATTAAATCGTGCGACAAGTGATACAAGGGAATTGGGTAATACAAAATGAAAACGCAAGTGATTAAAACTGCCAAAACCAATAATGTTGCAAAGGATGAACGTTAAATATCGCGATATTGCTTTTTATCTCCTCGTATAAAACATTTTAAATTTATAATTAGCTTAGTGGTAAATACAAAGGATGTAACATTATATATGTTAACTGCCTTCGATATATTAAAATAATATATAAAAGAATGGTGGTTTTATCTGTGTCAATGAAAGATAATTATCGTTTATTATTAAATATAATAATTATGCGGTATATATGAGGAACAATATAAATTTATTTTTAAATGAATAAAAATTTTAACGTACCTGGACTCGAACTCGAGCTTCACGAATATCATCTGATAGGTACGGGTTCAAGTCCCACTACGTTAAAAATTTTATAAATGTAAAAATATATTATTATAAACGTTTATATATATATATATATATATATATATATATATATATATATATATATATATATATATATATATATATATATATATATATATATATATATATACAATATTGTACTACACTTCAAAAACTAATATGTTAACAGAGCACCAGGTGCTAAAAGAGTGTATTGAACGATAATCTTTACACTTCACATCTCACTACACAACATACAAGGACATTTTATATAATGTACTCTCCTGAATCGATAATACTTAGCAATAACCTACTTTTAAAGTAATAAAAAACAGATATTGCGGTTAAACCAGTTTAAACGACTTATATAGGTTTATTTTATATTTATGCTATCATTTTTTACAGCTCCCGTATTAACAATAAATGGTGATAAAACACACGACGTAAAAGACAGATTCTATAAAGCTGGAAGTTCCATAAAGCTTTCCTGTGTTATATCAGATGAATACGTTTCATCTCTGCCCACTAAAGCGGCAGTAACTGTCCAAACAGTCCCACCGACCACTACTCCTTTAACTACAACTACAGAGTCAACTACTAAAATGAGTACAATTTTCAATAGAATAGATTTAATGTTAAATAAAAGTTGGAGTGTTGAAACGACGACTATCACATCAACAGTTAGTATAAGTACAACATTAAAAAGCACAGAATGGAAAAGTACCACAGAACTATCTACTGTAAAGCCGGTAGGGAAAACTGTACTTAACAACGTTTACGGTCTTTCTTGGAAGAAACAAGGAGTTGAGTTTAATGAATCTATATCTTGGCGTAATATGAGGTAAATTTTACTTTAAGATAATAGAATACTTTAACTTAAGTTAAACTCTAGAAAACTTTCGTATATGTGGTGTGTATAGAGGTATATAAGGTGTTTGCATTTCGCAATTAGCACGTTCGTGCACTGAACATTATGGTTATAGGTTCGAATTTTAAATTGCTTTCTCTGGGGATGGCAGGGAGGGTAGAGAGAACCTTATGTCAAGACACTCTCTGCATAATGAGTGGCGGATTTCTACGTTCTACTTTGTTTTATCAGGGCGCCAAAGAGAACGGAGCGCCAAACGCTTCGGTCCATACGTATCTCTTTTGCCTTGTCGACTGTCATTAGCTTCATCATTCATGTTCTCGGGGGGGTCTTCATGCTTTTTGCATAACCGTCCTCAAGCATTTTCAACATTGTATTTTTGAAGGTCAGCTCAGGTCTCGCCTTACCTCTCTTACCACAAATTTTTGCATCAAATATATTTTTTACCATCTTAACAATAGAATAAATACATTTTTTGTACAGTAATAGCTAAATGATAACAATTCTTGGATCCTGTAATAAACACAAGAATCACGTTCTGACTTGAAGATAAAAGAACCGATGAATAATATCAAAGGAATCTAGGTTGTGAAAGTCATTCGATATGGAATCGAGAGAGCGGCCGCTCGCTGAAATCAATAAGTCATAACAATAGTGGTCTTATGAACAGATAATATTTTATTGTAATCGTTCTTTTTGTTATATTATTTTCATAAAAAAGTATTTCTTTAGTTAAACTGAAAAATTGAATAATTGTATTGTTATACTCATTTGTATTGTATTAATTGTTATTATGTTAAATTATATATAGCATTTCAAGGCGTAGTCGAACAGCGTCTGAATGTAAGCGCTCTCTCGCTCTGGTGAAATAAGGCGCGACGTTGAGTTCCGCTAAACGCCGCCCCTTGACACAAATGCATAATATCTGGAATTTGGTAGAGAAAGTAGTGACTTTCTCTCCTTTTCTACCAAAAACACTTTTTGAAACTAGTTTTTTCTGCCCTATCCTGCTAGGATAAGTTAAGTTGTAAAAGTATGCATAATTAATAAATACTTAAAATGCTTATACTATGTTTGCTATTTACTGGAAATTTATCTAATAATTCTATTTCAGTGCCACAATCAGTGTTAGTTCGGCATCCCAAAACGATAGTGGCACCTATACATGCTATTTGCGGAATCATTCTCAAGTTACTGTCAACGTACATGTTTTAATAGGTAAGTGGGGTACGTTATTGTGACTTGAATAATTTAATGTGAAAGTAATGAAATTATATATTATATAGAAATATTTTTGTATTTAGATTCTATATATATATCTGTATAAACAAAATGTGGCAGACTATAATCTTAGGACTTAAGACTGTTTAAAATATTTCAATATATTTTACTACTTTCTTTTAAAAATGATATAAGCTTTAATAATCTAAAATATTTAATAATTTGATTTAAGGGTAAAATAAAAAAAAATACTTTTTATTTTTTATATTTAATTAATTATATAAATTATGTTATATTTATAATATTAATTATTTTCTAGGTGAAAATCAAGCCGCAGTCCATCATGACACATGGAATAAGGGATCTATGTTTTTAAATATTCACAGTTTAAATTTGTTCATATTTATTATATTATTATTATTTATTTGAATAAATAACCATGCTGTACCTTATATTTAGTTAATGTAAAAGTAAATTTAAACATTTATATGTAATATGCATTTAATAACAAATAAAACGGTTTTAATTAATAACTTGCTCACTTTCAAACATTATTTTTAATAGTGAAATAAATAATATATAAAATATGTATTCTATATGTTTTTTGCTTGTTATATTCTAAGCATGTTTGTAACAAGAATATTATTTTATATATTTTTTTTCATCTATTATGGTATATATAATAATATCTTACTTTACTAGCTTATTCTATATCTTCTTTATAATATAATTGCTTAATAAAATATGTTAATTTATCGTAAAACAAGCATTCCCATAATCCAAATACGCCACGTGGACCAAGAATCAAGTGGCGATGTATGTTACACCAAATATATACTATATGAATTTAAAGTAAATTTTCCATACATATATAAAATTAATATTACGATGTTAACATAAAAAATCTACGCTATGAAACCATTTGAGTGGATATCACAAATGTAATTTAAAACTTGACTAGCATCCTTTTTAAGATATATTAAACATAAGACCTAGGTATACATTTTTAAGCGTTAAACAATCATTTAGGCTACACGTTGTACATAATAAAAATTATTATTTACCATTCAACATTAGTTCTGTAAGATAAAATATTCATATAATATTACATGTAATAAGTAATACAAGTAATAATTACTTTATTGTATTTGATACAAATGTACAGTCGGTTCTTATTATTGAAAAAAATTAAGGTTATAATTTTAGGGCTTGGCCGTTGCATTATAATGTCTTATGGAGTGTTGAGTTTCTTTATTCAGTAAGGTGATTTGTAATCTGTAAACAGAACAATTTCATTATTTATTGTCAAATAACAGACAAGCTAATATAAATAATATAATCGAGATTTGTTTTATTTTCATAATTTCCTTCTGTGAGTGAAGTACGTGAATGGAAAAAAGTTGCTAACAATGATATTTATGAAAAAATATTAAAATTATTACTTTTATAATAATAATAATAAATATTTTTAAGACTCTAATTGCGGTCGTGGATTCGATCCTCACTCGGGATGAGTAATTTTCATTTTCCGCAATGCCAAGACAAGTGGGATCTCCCGCCACTCAACATGTAATGTTTCGAATTTAAATTCTATCAGCGAATGCATGTGCAGGAAAGTACCTATGCAGGACCTCCTACTCCTGCTACTACCTCCTCCTACCTACAGTGTGCAATTGAATATAAATATATTCATCATAATTTGTGCATTAATGCAAAATTAATAAAAAATTAGACCTAACGTGTGTTAAATTGCGCTTTGTTAATGGATTTAATTCGATATTATGTTGCCTTTTAATAAAATATCCCGTGGCGTTGTCAAAAGCAAATCACGTTATTTACAGTACCTTAATAAATTAACAAGGGTTAATTTGTAATGAACGAGGGAAAACAAACAATTAATGTTGGCATGTTAATGCGTTTTGTCTACAATATATTTCATAAAAAAACTGATACAAATATATTAAAAGTTTTCTTTCATTGTTTTAAACTACTCTGCTATATGCATAATAAAACGTAAAGCTAAAATAAATCTACTTATAATTTAGCCAATTAAAGTACATATATATATGTATGTCCACATTGTCTACATTACAATTCTAATACTGTTTCTACAAGTTTTATTGATATCTTGTTCGAAATACTTGACTGTCTAAAATTTGGTAAGAAAGGATGAATCTACTCAATTACAATTTTCAACACAATTTTTACATCAATATCATAAAAAATTAAAATTAAATACACAAACAAATATTATAATTCTTAATTGAACAGCAGCGATGGCGACGGTGACGAACTGATTGTGGTTTGAAATTTCATATAAAAATCATTTTTACGTGTGTTGGTCACCCTACTCTACTGTTAGAAAAGTATGCATCAAAGGTCAGCAACATCAAATGTGAAGCTCAAATATACCACCTACTCTATAAAGAAAAAGCGAACAATAAAGAAAAAAAAATTTGTGTATTAGAATTTTACAAAATGTATATGAGCTTTTCTGCAATTAGAGCTGGTAAGTAATTTAGCAAGTCACTTATGTTTATATTGTTCCAGTTTTGTGATTCGGAAGATATAGTAAATAGAGAAATATCACACGTTAATATGAAAAAAATATCATATGTCAAATTAGATCTTTCGTCAATATAACTAAATACTTTTTTTTGTTTAAGTTTAGGACCAAAAAAATGTCTACAATATGTCTTCACTGTCACATAAAAATCTAAAACGTTGTGTAGCACATACAAATTTAATATAAAAAAATAAACTTTAAATTGAGGAAGAATACGAGTATATAGTTACCAGTATCTTACTGTTTTTAACTCATGTAAATAAGTTCCTTCCAGTTCAATATAGTTAGCCCTAAAAGCTAATACACAGGTATAAAACACAAAAACTAATAATCTTATATCAATGCATTAGGTAAGGTTTGTGAATATCTCCTATCAAGTATATAGCTTTACAGCCACCTGTCACCTGACTGCCTTAACAGTACGAGCTCCTTGGGTTCAGATTTGTGAATATAATCGCTAATTTGAGAATTCATCTGGTGACGATGATCTTAATATGGGTAGCAGCTTAGCTTATATACTATTATTATTTATTATTAATAATTAAATTCATTCGCTACTTTGAGAATTGCTTGAAGCTAATAATAATAAATAATAATAATATCTCAAAAATCCAAATAACGTGATATAATAGGAATATAGAGGACAAAATTATTTAAATGAAATCAGTCAACAACATAAAACGTATAATTTATTGTAATATAATTATAAAGTATGCAAACAAAATATTATACATAAAATACGAATTGAATAGGCCATAATTTTCTGAAATTTTCAAAATACAAATGATCTAATAAAAGGCGTTTGTTATTAAAAATAAACCTGAATTACATTAAATTTACGAGTAATCGAGTAATTGGTGTTTTTCACATACAAACTTTAAAATTAAATAGACGTTTTACTTACAGTACAATTAGATGTACAGTAGGTAATTATTATTCGTAAAAAAGATTTCGTTTTGATTGCATTTACTAATGTACTGATATATTTAGGATTCCATACTAGAAAAGGAAAACACGTAATCTTTCTGTGTGAAGACAAAAGTCTTAGGACTATTTCTCGTAAGAGCGCATGCATGGAGGTGGCAAAGTTAAAATAGCATTTAATATCCAGGGTCTCTAGTGAAATCAAATATTGTTCTGTTTTTTCTTCGCTTTTACGGCAAATTGTGCGAAATCTATAGGACACTTCTTGTTAAACTATATACAATATAACCTATATATATATATATATATATATATATATATATATATATATATATATATATATATATATATATATATATATATATATATATATATATATATATATATATATATATATATATATATATATATATATATATATATATATATATATATATATATATATATATATATATATATATATATATATATATATATATATATATATATATATATATATATATATATATATATATATATATATATATATATATATATATATATATATATATATATATATAATCTGAAATTGTGAGCTCACAGAAAAAATTTCATTGCTAGCTTATATTTGTAGTGTATTTCATACAAAATGTTTGTCTACTTCTCATACATAATATTTGCCGGTGGCCTACAATAAATTGGTACGGAACCCTTAATTTGCGAGTCCAACTCGCACTTGACTGGTATTTTTTTAGTATGAAGTTGAATCCATTAAAAAAGGCAGTTAGCTACTTTCAAAACAAATGAATAAAATACTACAAAATTTTTCACACTATAATTTATCATAACCCGAATATAAGATTAAAAACCCTAAATGTATCTTTACTAAAACAAGCTCTATGCTATGTAATATTTTGTTTGTGCTGTATCAATAAATCCATGGTGTACCAAAAATATTTTAATTATAAAATCAAACATACTCTTTTTAGTTTTACAAGTACTTTTAATTTTAAAGCTGCACTCGGAATAAGGCAATTTAGTATTTGCTTTGCGGTGGACCATGTTAAATTTAATTCAGCACCTAAATTTTTATTTTGATTACACAATATACTTGATATGAGTAGTACTTAAAGACAAGAATTATGTATAATTATTAGAATACAAATTTTAAATTTCATCACAATTTTTTTAAATATTTTTACATAATATTAAAAAAATTACACTAGCGTAGTGCAGCTGGGAACTATCTGACTGTATACTAGATGAGTGTGGATTTCATCTTTACTCACGGGAATACTTATATTAAAATTATTTTCATTTCTTCGTCGTAGTATATAAAACGTGCCACAACAAAAATAACAAAATTATACAATATGTCAAATTGGATTAATATATTATGCTGTGTCCCGCATATAACAGTAGGCAGAGAGAACCTAATGTTAAGACTTTCCACCTTTCGAGATTCGTGTTGAGTTTCAGAATTCAACGCCGCGTTTTGTCTTGTTACCAGAGCGAAGAAATAAAAATAAGTAATTCTCTCCGATTGAGAATCGAACCTACAACCGTCGCGTTTAAAGTAAGACGTTATGCCACTACCCCACGACGGCTTAAGTAAATTTGTTGCTTAATTAATTTATTATTAAGTAATTTTGTCGCTTAATTAATTTATTTATTGACAGTAGGTAAAAGCTTCAAATTCATATGTAATGGTAACGAAATAACAAGCTTGCATCAGAACGGGCCTAAAGTTAAATATTTAAACAGACTTGGATAAAGCTACTGAGAACGTAACAGTTTTGAAAAGGATGACGTTCTATCATTTGATATGAAAATTCCGGACACACAAAGCTAAGCTGGATAACTATAAATGTGGGTGGATAATGGAAAAATGAGATATAGATAAAACAGCACATACAAAATATGAACAGGAATTTTTATTTTTGTTTGTGAAATGCTTTAGATTTTACATTTTGTTTAGGTACGTTTTAAAACAATTTCGTATATATATATATATATATATATATATATATATATATATATATATATATATATATATATATATATATATATATATATATATATATATATATATATATATATATATATATATATATATATATATATATATATATATATTGAATTGAAATATATATATATTTAATGCAATAACTAGATAATATATTATGTACACTAATATTTATTTAAAAATAAATAATTTATTTAAAATATTATATTGTTTGCCTCTCAGTAATTGTTTTAATAATTGAACTTTTACATTACTCAAGTATACGCACCATAAAAATCTTATAAATTATATTTTTATTAAATATTTTGTTTATACTAGTGGAGACAACAATTTTAATTTGATGTAAATTTAATTTTATTTTTAGAACAATATCCAACAGCGTTTCATATATTCCCTTATAGATAGCCTTACTGTAGATTTTTTTAGAACTAGCACTATTCTGATAGATGGTAGTCAGTCGATTCGTTAGTCCGTTTCCATACTCACACGAATCAAATATTGGTTTTAATCGGGATAACAGAAAATCCGGACATTTCACAGTACAGTTTTATATTTTTGTAAATGTCTAGAAACAACAATAACAATTATTTCACTTTCAGTTCAAAACTTTTAAAGCTAAGAAATAGCTGGGTTTCGTTCCTTTTGTTATGAGTTGATTATTTATCTCAAAGCTGTCGCGAAGTTTTAGTAACGAGGCCTAAGTTTCTCGTTTGGGGAATTCGGTGTACGTTTAATAATACTTATTTACACGTTGGAATGGTTAACAGTATATGAAAAAATTGTATGGAAACTTTTTTATATTTTTTTACTTCGCTCATAACGTATTATTTTACGGAACTCATAAGGTATCTTACTCTCGTTATTTAGCTAATTCTAGCTTTTCCTATTTAATATACATAAATCTGATCTTCACTTAATATACGTAAATCTTCTCGTAGATCGATTTATTTGTATACATCTGTAATGTCAGGAACAAAATAATAATTAACATTCTTTTCTATTCAGTCTATAACTTATCATATTAGTTATAACAGTTCATACCTACTAAACAGAAAAAAAAAACAAATATAATATGTATATATGAGAAAGTAATGCAGGGAAAAGAAAAAAGAACTAGTAGAATTTAAATACATGCTTTTTAATATATATTTTTCAATCTATCAATAGCGAAGAAAACAAATAAATTGATAGCGAATAAAAATAAAAACAAATATGAAATCATTGAAATATGTTTATATACGCCAGCCTAGTGATTACCGCCTGGCCCTGACAATATTAAAGGTCTTAGGGAGATATAAAAATAAATTATGATATAAATACAATCATTATCTTCTCGGTGATATTTTATAATTAAAATAAACAATATAAAATCATGCCCTGAATTATTAATATCAAACATTAAACATTACATTTTTGATTTATTTGATGTGCGTTGATTATTTCTCTCTCAAGGCGCTACGTTTTCGCTCTGTTAAGGCTAACGATGCCTCCTTCAAGTATCTCATATTCCTTTTCATCTCAGATGCGTATTGTTATATGTTACATTACCTGTTAAATAAATGTTTATGTAATTTAAACAAAACAAAAAAAATCCTTTTTGATAATCATAGAAGCATTATAATGGAACTTATTCGTATTTGTAAAACGGCGAATACATAAAAAAATAACTTTCTTTAGGAACATTGAAATGATAATTTTTTTAAGCCAATGTTCTTGTTCGAAGATTATGTATAAGCGTCATATTAAATCTTAAAATACTTCGTATAGAATGTAGAAATATGCAATATGAAGACTTTACAAACATTACTTTAGGGTGAATTTAAAAAATATATTCAAAGCTCCTTTTCTCAAATTTATTTTTTTTCCGTTGAAAGGTAATTAAATTTTACACTATTAGAAGCTAATGAATGAACAAGATGAATGGTCATTTTAAGACCAACTCATCAATTTCTTTCTATACTTTTTGCTTACAGAGCTGCTTACTCACAATATTTTAATATAGAACCTAAATAGTAAAGAAATTAATTATATTATGTCACTTTATAAAGTTGCTATCCGCCCTTGTCTTGCTTGGGTTAATTATGTTATAATTTTGGTACTATACATAAGAAAAAAATATATTTATAAATATAAATAAAGAATTGATATTCCAATAGAACCCAATTAGTTAGATACTTATTTGAAATATATATATATATATTATATATATATTTAAATATATATATATATATATATATATCTAATATATAATATATATATATATATATATCTATATATATATATATATATATATATAATATATATTATATATATATTATATATATTATATATACTATAATAAGTTGCTATCCGCCCTTGTCTTGCTTGGTTAATTATGTTATAATTTTGGTACTATACATAAGAAAAAATATATTTATAAATATAAATAAGAATTTGATATTCCAATAGAACCCAATTAGTTAGATACTTATTTGAAATATATATATATATATAATATATATATAATAGAGATATATATATATATATATATATATATATATATATATATATATATATATAATAATATATATATTATATATATATATATATATATATATACAGTAATATATAGATTATGAATATATATGTATATATAGTATAATATATACTAGTATATCATACTATATATCTATATATATATACTATTACTATATATATATATATATATATATATACATATCTAAAGCTGGAGCAAGTTGATGAATCAAATAACAATTTGATTTAATAAATATTAATTATTTGATTTTATACATTGAACTTGTCACATACACCATAACTATTATACCCATAAGTCAATTACATACAAAACATCGTAATTATAGAATTACGGCCTTCCATATCGTATTCTATAGCGTATTTACGAAAAATACGAAGCCGGGTCATGTATTCTCAACGGACGGCCCTGGCACATTTATACTGCTATATTAAAAAATACTATACAATAGAAATTAGGTTAGTTAATTACACCTGAAATACAGTTCACACGGTAATAGAAGACTTTATAAACTTATTTGGTAGTCCTATATAATTAAATGGAAATGGTTAGATGGAAAAAATGTTTTTAATAGATTTTATTGTATATCCTACATTCACATAAGTAAATTGTTGATATAATAGTTTTTATTAATGTGTGTGTGTGGAACGGAGTGTCTTACACTAGGTTCATTTTACCTACGGTTGCCTGCCTACCCTGCTACGTGCGGGATACAGCGTGAAACCAAAAAAATAAAAAACATTATGCATGTGTGTGCATTTCAGGCGTTCCCAACAGCAGATACTATTATAAGATAGTACCGATTACCTTATCAACTAAGAGAAAGTACGCAATATCTTAGGCAATAAACGAAGAACATAGTGATCTGTTAGGACTACAATGTTATTTAAAAACCAAATAAAATTAAAGAAAGATCTTAGCATACGCTATATGCAGCCTAATCTGTTTATTAATACCTACCTATGTACGATGAAATTAAATTATATATTCAATATTATAGTTATAAAAAAATCATCGAATCGCTTATAATGATTATTAAAATAATATTTTTGTACCATAAATGTATAAAATATTTGTGTAAGTAAAGAATTGTTATGTTTTTTTTGATACGGCAACATTCACATAAACTAAATTTTTACTTTTATTTCTATATGGTAACATCTTAAAAATATAATTTAATATTTTTCTTCAATAAATAATTCTTTGGCGTGGTGTCTTAAAACAAAAGATGTGTATAATATTAAAAAAAAACAACTTGAAAATGTCACAATATCGAAATATATTTGTATTATTCAATTATTACATTTAATATTAATTTGGAAGTACACTAAGAATGTCCATCGTAAAAGTAGGGGCAGTTTTGTTATCTTTTAATGACATAATATAGTAAATATATTTTAAGTACGTATTATTTAAACTTCGGGACTAATGCCAAGAAGAAGATGATTACTTAAACTTCCCCAACACTAATAACATAACATTTAATAACAATCAATTTAATAACAATCACACGTATAAATAAAACAAATTGAAAAATACTGTTAAATTTCGTCGAAATTCGTTGTGCGAGTTAGACGGAAATGAATGCAGGTATATACAAGAAAAAGAGTTTATCGAAAAATGCTGTTCGGCAGCGGAAAAACAAGATCTATTTTTTTAGAAGTATATTTCGGTTATGATTGAAAAAGTTTTTATGGAACAAATTATTATAATGGATAAATTTTAAACAATTTAATGACTAATAGACTAGAATTGTTTTTATTGTTTTCTTAAAGAGGAAGCCTCTGCAATCCTATAGGTTGGTAAAATATACTCAATCCAAATCTGGGCGAAATAGTTGTTCCAGGAATTTGATACTTGGCCACTCCCTGATGTTACTCTATCATGAGCCTTTCCTTCGTCCAGCGTGCCTTTTGCCGTCCAATTTACCCATCATCATAAGCTTTGCTGCAACTTATGAATGAATTTGTCCTACCTGAACACATGGCCTTAAAAATCTGTTATGCGCTTTTTGATGTTTTGCATAATTCTTCGAGGTATGTTGACACGCTGGAGCACGGATCTTCTACGTCCAACTAATGCGAAAAGTGTGACGGTAACACCACATCTCGAACGAAATGAACGTTATGCGGTTTATATTGTCTTTCTTAAGGTCAATACCTCACATCCTTACAGAGGCTACAGGACACAGGTTGGGCAAATTTATACGTTTTTATAGTTTATTATTCAATTACCAATATTTCTAAATAAACTAATTGTCATGTTTATATACAAGATGATACAATTAAAACAGCGGTAAATCAAAAATGAGCCCATATGTAGGTATATATTAATTCAATATTATTTAATACGTTTGTAAATTAGCTCACAAACAAATATCAAGGATATTATTTATTTATACATATGGACATATAAATTAGATTTAGGCGTCTGATGAAATTTTAAAATATCTATAATTTTTCAACTTTCTTCTTTTCAACTCTTTAAACTTTCTGCTTTTCAGGGCCAATCTCCAAAATAGCTAAGCCGATTTTTATTGTCCTTGCACTGGAAGATAGAGGAGATTTCGGAGCAACATAATTTAGGTTCTGGTGCCTTAATTTAGGTTCTGGTGGCCGGTTTTTGCTATGTTAGCATCATTGTGCTGTCCACCTGTCTATCGTATATTCTATGACACTTGGCACGTAATCATAACCTATAGGGTACTTCCTTTTAATCTAGAACTCTGAATTTTGACAAAAAGTGAGAACAATTGTACAAAGTAAAAAGTCTTAATTTTGTTTTATTTATATGTTCATATGTATTACAGATAAAGAAAGTTTTAGTTTAGTAGTTTATGTCTTATAAAATTTGTGCATACGCTCGCAGATTTAAGTTTTTCAACTTTTATTAGTGGCACTTCCGCTAGACCAACAATCATGAAACTAATATGGAACCGTCTCCGCGAGCTTTTAACATTATTAAAAAAACACTATTAAATAGGAACTACAACTAGATAACAAATAGAAATGACAAATTAAAAACTGAATTTGTTATTTTCTTTATTATTATAAAATAAAATAATATAATATTTATTAGTAAGTAGGTTAGTGCTATTAGTGGGTAAAAAATATTAGTTTTTGTTGAAAATAATAACTTAGATAGAAATAGATGTTTCATTGTTTCAATTTCCTACGTGAACGAAATTTTTATTTACTCATAATGTACCTTTTATAACAGGAACGAGACATGATATATTTACTTTACTTCGGAGATGTTATTTATTACATTTTTGTTGTTTAAAATATCTCACTATAGAAACTAATTTTGAAAAATAATATATATATATATATATATATATATATATATATATATATATATATTACTTTAAATTAACGTGACGTCAACTTGGTATAAGATTCAAAAGCTATTATACGATCATAACAACAAAAAAATTAAAGCTATTATTGGCTTATGTGGTTCCGATTACAACACAAAGGATAGTTAAACGTAATTACTATGCTTAAAAATAATCTGTGAATTGTGAATCATTTCAATCATCAAAATAATCTTTGAATTGTAAATCAGTTTTCATATACACGTTATAACGAGGTCACTAATATATTTTTGTCGCTATATGAGATATACTGACTCAATGCCATACTTGGTTTCTGTAGCAACCGTAATGAAAGTATTTTTATAAGTAGCGTTTGCTATTAGTTGACACAATTATTAAATCAAACGTAGAGTGGGTAGAAACCATTACTAACCAACTTCTAAATAGAAAATAGATTGTTTTTATATTGCAATAGACAGTGGAGCCTCGTGGATCTATCCAGAAGTATATTTATTTTCCCTCGCGAGTATATGAGGCTTATCAAATCTGGTGTGAAAGTTACGCTTATTCACTATATGTTTTCAGAACACAATTTAAGCACTGGGGCAAAGCTATGGGTTATTTTTGTTTTTAGCTTTGGCTCTGTCACGCTTACACATAGTTCGTCTAATAACAGGTCTTACAGGAGCGTGTTTGTCATAAATGCAAATCAGTTTAGTAGTTAAAGAGTCCACCATACTGTCAATATTATTAGATGACAATGTGGATGACCAGTTGATGTTACTCACATCCTCCCTCAAGCGTTCCAAGTCCATATGCTTAAAGCGCAACTTTAAGCATAATGAAGAAATGTTTTGTCTCTAACCTTAGGAGGGCAAAGTTTTTATGAAAGATACATTAAATCGTAAAAAGAAAATGGCGCAGTCATTTGTCCATGAGAAAGTACAAGATTAGGATTAAAGACAGCCATGAGATCAATGAGAGAAGGCCTGCAGTTAGGAAAATGATGGGTGGGATAAGTCATTGGAAGCAAATGCAAGTTGTAAGACTCATACAATGCTTTTAACAAATCCGATCTAGCAACATCCTTTAACAGACATGTATTTAAATCGCCCATACAGATGACATGCCCATAATGTGATGATAGATATTCCAGGACACTTTCCAAAGTAGAAAAATAATTAATTTTGTCATTCGGGGAATACAAAACCCCCAAAAGGATTTTTTTACGATGTAACGTTAATTCTAGAAAAAGATATTCAAGCGTTCCTAAAGAATCATTAAGAGAACATTTAATGATGCCGGCAGGTATATTGTTGCGAAGGTATATACAAACACCTTCACCTCCAGCTGGTATCCTGGAATAGAGTAGCTAACAGATGAAAGAGAAGGCTTAAACCAAGTCTTGGATATGAGTATACAATCAACTACGCCGGAGCCAAAAGATGCGAGAAGATCAGTAAAATGAGCTGGTACACTCTGACTCTGACTCTGATAAATATTTTTGACAGTTTATCTTCAAGAGGTTCTGAATCTGAACGTGATGAATCATTACTAGTAGCACTGTTATAATCGCTGGAAGAGCAGGAAAAGTATTCATTATTTAAATACATAATATATAGAGCAATGCATAAATAATTCACAAATAAATAATATATAAACTACTAAAATAAAAATAATATAATTTAAAAAAATAATAACAAACTATATAATGAATGTAAAATTTAAATAAACTTTATAATATATAAAAAGTATTAATAATAAAAAAATAATTAAATAAGATTCCCGTGCATGTTGATTACAAGATAAATTACACTAATAAAATTAATTTACAATTTTGAACATATACTGTTAAAAAAATACAAACGCAAAACGGAACGTAAAACAACCAAAGACAAAAGCTAACAATATTATAATCTGTACGATAAATGACAAACATAAACACATTATTGTCAACTTACTGTGTCATGATTAATATGTTAAACAAAAAAAAATTATGTACTAATTTAAACATTGCAAAGGAAAAAACAAAAAAAAAAGAATTGTAAATGTACTATACAGAAGTTAAACAAAACATAAACAGTAAAATATGCAACTATCATCTTATAATATGCTAACCGACCAAGTTAAGATGGTATAACAATATAAATTTAGTGGTCAACAGATTTCATAACAGAACAATCCTGTATTAATTGTTTAAGTTCTGGCATGGATGAAATTTTAATTTTAGATTTGTTCTGAAGTAATATAATAATTACGCCATCAACTGTCCAGCATTTTTTTATACCAAAATGTTTACGTGCCGCTATGAAAACCTCTTGACGCGATCTAGTCAAAAATTCAGAAATAGTTATTTTAGTGCCCTTTAACGTCGTTTTGGCCTTCCAAACATTAGAACGGAGTTGCACGGAAGAAAATCTGATGAGGATAGGTCTGGAAGAGTTCTTCTTAGCACCCAATCTATGACAAGATTCTATTGATGTGGGCAACTTATCTGACAACTTCATCTGGTTGGTTAATATGCCGGTTACCTTTTGAAGCACTATCTCGTCCTTGTCCTCTTCAACTCCATGAATTAGAAGAACCTTTCTTCTAGACAGCGTCTCCAGGCGGTCCATGCCAAGCACAACAAGTTCAACCTGTGACTTTAGTAGACCAAGAGTTTTCCACACAAGAGACTTAAAAGTATAAAATTCTGCTGTTAGGGTTTTAACAGTTGGCGTAGATCCAGACTGTGAGAGGTTCTTCTCAAACTCGCCCATTCTTGAGGAAAACATAGATGACAGTTCTTCCATACCCTTTAGAAGTTGGTTCACTGGTGTTTCCATTTTTATATTGGTTATTATTTGTTGAAAGTGTGTTAGAAAGTTAGTTTATAATCAACTTAGCACAAGAATGTAAGATTTAGCACATATGTACAATTAATTACTTTTTATTTATAAAAATAATACAGAGCAAACAAAAATGTGTCTATTCACTCTGATATCTACCCGCAAAAAGTTATATTAGTGGTCAGATAGCTTGGACGGATTTGATACGTTTTCTAAAACTATTTTTCTTTCGCTAGTACGGAATAACACTTATAAGAAATCGAAATGAAAATAATTTCAATATTTATACATACCACAAGTGGACATCAAATCTACAACGATCTCGTTTATAATGAGCCACCGTCACACCACGCAGCGAAGAAGCTCTCTAAATGTATATATCTAAAATAAAAATACGTTAAAATAATTACCGATTGTTATTCCATAAACAGCACCATTGATAAAAAAAATATTTTGCAATATAATAAACTAATTAGAAATTTCGTAGCTGATCCTAAACGTGATCCCATTCCTTTTGTTATGAATTGATTAGATACTTATCCCAAGTACACAGCGGCGCCGTGCCGCTAACGAGACTTTCTTCAAAGGTCCCGCTTTACACTCTGGATATTTTATTCGCACCATAAAACTCTGATTAATCCTGTAGCCTTTGATCTTTGTCTTGTAATAATTTGTCGTTGCTAAATACTTCTTCAACATAAATTTACTGTGATATTTCAAGGAAATTAACATGTTTTCAAAACACGGTACGTTAATAAGTATTATATTTGTTTTATTTAACATTTACAAGTAATATAGATAAAAAAAATCCTACTTTTATTGTTATATGTCTATATATAACAATACAAAGCTATATTTGATATTTATCTACTTTAGTCCATTATAGATAAATAATCACAAAGAGATGAATTTCAAAAAACAAAATTCAATATCTTTTTGATTTTCTATAATATTGTTAGTTGTTGTTTATATTGTTGGCTGTGAAACAATATTTTTAGTTACTTTACCCCGGTCATTTATAGCTGCCTCTAAATCCAGATAGAGTGGTAGGATTTTAGGATATTGTGGAGTGGACAAATAATAGCCAGATTTTTACGACTCTGTGTGGCTTTGAATTTAAAGTAAACTTTTGTAAGTATCGTAAAAAAATGTTTGCTTAATACCATGCATTTTTCTATATAAGTAGAAAAAAAATTGAGATTACGTTACCCAATTGGGATTAAGAACCAAATTATTTTGATATAATAAAAAAATATATATTTTAAATAAAGTACATAAATATGCGAATGATACAAATGATACGCTACGATTTTATTGTGCCTAAAAGTCTTACCTTCTTTAATATTATTACATTACGATTTTAATATACGAGGTTTCATAATAGAGAATAAAATTCACTTCAAAATTTTAATAACATAAATGAAATTGTATAGTATAACGATAATTTTTCGTGATTATATTCATTTCATATTTATATGATTCAGCTTCTTTCGCGACGTTAGTACTGAGGAGAAACGCTCTTTAATTTTGTCGCTTGTGCTCTTCATTTAATATAAGGTACGGCACGTTACGTAACTTATGTAAGTGGTTGTTATAAATATATATAGATATATTATGATGTGAAATTGAAGGGATATTGAAATCTCAATTGCGGTTCCTAATGGTAACATTAAATGCCATCGGAATAGATAATACAGTTTTTTTGGAGACGACGATTTAGCTTGGCAGATGGAAGCTAGTGTTAAGACACTCCTTTCACCGTATTCCGCCTTTCGAGACATTGCGGGTGCAGTGGTAGTACCCAGCATCGCGTTTTGTCTGATTACCGAATTAAGAATCGAACCCTCAATCTTCTCGTTTACAATTAACGTTTCAACGTTTATCGTTGACGCTGTGCCGCTGTGCCACGATAGCCTAGGTTCATATCAAAACAGTGTTAGAAAAACGTTATAGTAAAATAGTATTCAAAAAATAAAATTGTATTTAAATTAGATACATCAAATTAGAGCAGTATAAATCGAAATAGCAACTTTGTTAACATCATAATATTATAAAGCAATATTTTTTATTCTTACGAATAATACTTACAAATTCTTTCAGCTCATATTATTCAAGTACCTCTACATATCTGTCTACGCATTTTTGTAAAATACATAAATTTACCAAAATTATAGCATTAAATCGATTTTTAACTATAACATAAAAGTAACCAAGTAGTTAGAATAGTGATGTAGTTACATGTTTACCATTAATTTATGAATACTATTATTTAGCTACTTTGGAAACAATTATATTAAGAACTGTCATATTATTCACATGATACATCATTCTCCACTAATTTCACAATCGTGTTTTTAATACCGTCAATAGAATTCAATAACATCATCTTCAATTCGCCGACATCGTCTACTTCGCTCAATGCTTTACCAAGACAAATGTAATTTAATTTAATGTTAATGTAATATTTTATGAATTGCTAAATTTAACTTGATTATTTATTATTAATTTTTTAATTTTATTTGGATGAATGATGATGAAATTTTCCTTTTGTCAATTAGGTAGTCATTTAATTTTTTTTCTTTTGTCAAGCCTGGTTTAACCAGAGCTTCTTATTAATGATACTGTCGGAATGTAAATTAAAAGGTAATTATTTATATTTTCGAAGATAGTGTAATTAACGTATTCGGATCGAACTTCAAACGTATTATTTATTCAAAATATTTTTTTTTATGTACACGCTGACAAAACTAACTGAACTTCCCATATTTCAGGGTTTTCATCTCTGTAAATAATTGATATATAAACTTCTTTGTGTATATAGTATAAAGGAAAAAGTTGAAAGGTCAGTATATCATTTCAGAAAACCACCTACACCATTAGCAGATTTTTTACCGTGTTCTATTTAAAATAAATAGGTAGAATACTTATAGAAGTACTTTCAGGAAAGAGTTGTATGTTAGGTAAAAGTATTATTTCTGGTGAAAAAAAGACCTACTATCCATCTAAAACTAGCGGTACAATTTTAACCTCAGTAAATCGATCCTTAAATAAAAGAAAATATCAGGTGACCAGTAGTCTAGACTGCCACGGGCATGATTCTATTTCAAAGGTACTTTTTCTGATACTGTTACCACTAGCTGGTAACAGGGTTGTAAATACAATGCCTAGTGACCTTTATTGTTTGAACGAATACACACGAATAGCGTGAAAACGTAAATATATGTTGTAATACTTAAGTGAAAACGACAGTTACTCGTACAGAATATAAGGTGCGTGATTTTATTATCCTCACAGTAGACCATCACTAACGGTCCTGTCTCAAACAGTGTCAACAGAATAAAATAATACACCATAGTGCAACTATTGTAAACAAAGCGGTGGCGTAGCATCTTGGTATTTATTCCATGTAAGTAGTAACAGAATATATTAAATTCTCTTATAACAACAGTAGGCTACATTGAAATAATCATCGTTAATGCACTAATTTATTTACCTAGAAAAGAACGAGCAGTGAACAACACATATGTTTGCTAATAATACGCTAATAATAGAAAGTACTTCGTTACCTAAAAGGACGAAAAGTATATCTAAGCTAAGATAGTTCAAAACGCCTTACCTACACCATTAATACTGAATAGTCTGTCTATTGGAGAATATCAATATGAAATTACAATGTCACATATGTTAATAAACGGTATACATAATCAAAATAACCAATTTGAAATTCTATTGTACTCGTAGTACACCCAGGAAAAGACCAGTTTGAATTTACATTTTAGCTAACGGTTCAGACAGTGCAGTGTATTCGGTTAGTGAGGTATAAAGCACTTGCATCGCCTGTAGCGTTACCTAGGGACGTGCTTTCAAATTTATTTAGCTTAACCTTTCTAATTGCTTTACAGTGTTCCTGTGTGGTGTGGACGCTATAGTAAACAATAAGGGGTATGATGTACTTTGTTTACACTGCAAATTGTTATATTTTACACGATAGGTATGGTCTAGTGATAAAGTGATATGTTATTAGGTATATTGAAAATGTTATTATATTTAAAAGTGAAGTGATATATCATTGGTTTAGCCATCATACGTGTTTTATTTAAACTTATACGCTTTTCATGACTATTTTGTATGCAAATAAGAAGATAAAAATATATGGCAATTTTGTTGATTGATTTAGACTGTGTTCGACTTTCATAAATTACAAGCTTTATCCATTACTTGGCTTTATTTTAAGCTCTTATTGAGATCATTCAGGAGCTTAATGTTGTTAAGTCTGATATCAATACTATATCTGACATCAAAGTCCATTGATTTCGAAGTCATTATCTATTACGCATCTGCAGCAAGACTCACCACTCAAAAATGAACTGAAATATAACAACATTTATACATAAATTATACTCAATTTAGTGTAATCTTCAAAGAAAATTCAACTGAAAGACGTTTCATGATAAAAGCATTCATTAATATCGAAGATGTCTTTTTATGTTAATCTCGTTCGCCATTTTTCTTACTAAAAATCAAAAGAATGTTCGAATCGCTTGATGAATGAACTTAATTGTTGTTCTTGATTTATTTTGGTTTTTGTAATTATTTTCGTTTTCGGACACACATTTTCCATTAAGGTAATTGTTTTTCTTTAGCTTTATTCCGCATATTTGAAGCGAGATGTGTGTTGAGTAGCGGAACTCAACCCAACGCCACGCTATGTCCTTTTACCAGAGCGAGGAAACGTAAAATGCTCGTAATTCATTCGCCAGAGTAGTGGTTCAATCACTACTCTGGTTAATTCGTGTATTTTCAGATACTGCAGCAGCGCAACGAAAACCTCATTATTATTGGCCATATATTATTGTATTGTGAAATAAAAAAATCCTCTTATAAATTTACTTATATCAGAACTTCTTTTTGAGATAGGCGAGATAGGCGTAGTATATAGTAGGCAAATATGCATATGTAAAATTTGAAATGCAGTGAAATTTTGCAGGTGGCGTTAGTTACACGTTCTAGTGCCGCAAGTTTTAAACGTAGCAGGAAAGTTTGCGTTTTGTTATAATTCCACATTTTGTGTCAGACGCTGTCCCACTACGCCATGATGGCCTCAGCGTTATTAAATTAAAAAATAACTCAATAAAACCTGCTATATATAGGTATGTAAACTATTCCTTTTGTTTAAAGTAATTATATTTTATTCCATAAATATATATTTTATACATTTTCTAAATAAAATAAATAAATAGCTTCACGCTATTTCCCGCATATAGGTTTTCACTTTCCGCCCAATTTTTGATACATTGCGTGTTGAGTGGCGGAACTCAACGCCGCGTTTTGTCTTAATACCAGAACGATGAAATGAAATACTTCATACTTCTCGAGCGGAAATCGAACTTACAACCGTCGCGTTTTCTGTCAGATAACATTTGTGTGTTCAAACATTATTTTACTCTTTCTATTAACACATAGGCCTATGTGTTCGGCCTTCTGATCCATATTTCACTACGAATAGTCAATAGATTCTCTTTACATAATTAATTAATTTAAATAAAAATTATAAATGACTAACTTGTAGGGCATTAGTTAAGTATATTGACTCATATATTTTTATAAGTTAAAATTCAAATTTGTGGTAATTTTGTTTTTTTTTTATTTTCCCTACTAAAATATATGTCAGTCTGACAATAATTATGTAATTAGCTTGACAAGAATACATCAGATTTCAAATGAATTGTATGAAATTCATTTCAAATTCAAAGTGGGTTGTTATTACAAGACAAGATACAAGATAAATACTTTGCTTGTATCTGATTCAATAGACGTAATTAGATTTGAATTCAATTGCCACGATTATATATTTACGTTTCAATACACATCAATACAAATTAGATAATGACCTACAAGTTCCTCAATCAACAATTAGGCCTAGTTCGGTGTAATCAACATAATTGTGTAGAGTTGCTATTATCAGAACGTATATCTGCTCTGTTATCATATCACTGAATCTATATCATTAAATAGTAATGAGGTCGACAAAGTTTCACCTGAAAATTTTGATGCTTTATAGTTTTTATATTAGCGTAATATCTTCTCATGAATCTAATGGATCTCATGAATACCTTTTTTTAGAGCTAACATTGCGTCATTCAAAAAGACTTGTCGGAATCCTGTACTTCCCTAACGACCATGTTAATTATTTTAGTGCTCTGGATGGTGTTCTTGAGAACCTACTACGCCCTCAATATGAAAGTTGTAATATGTACATATGATATATGTATATATAATTGTTGTTGCACTACCTCTTCCCTTGGGCGGAAGGTGGCGAGCGGAATGTCTTAACACTAGTTTCCTCCCGTCCGCAGACCACTTGTATAAATTAATTATGTACCACTTGTATAATTGTCATTTTTAAGTTTTTATTAATTATTAAATTTCTTTCATTAATTGTCATTGTACAAAACAAGAAATTCTCAGCGATTTACGCGTGTAACTTTTGATTTTAATATGGTTTTCACTAATAGACATAACATTCGAGTGAAAGATTTATATGTATATTTTACTTTTAAGTAAAACCAAAAACCTGATGTCGTAAATACACTTTTATGAGCAGTCATTCTGCAAGCTTACGCTGGCTAAGCCTCACGAAATAGATCAAAGTTATGTATTATGGGATTGAACGGACTAAAAAGATCAACATAAATATTACCAAATGATGTTTGTCTATCTCCTAATGATAACTTTAATAATAATCATAGTAATAGATTATCTTTTATATTTTGCTAAAAAATAATAATAATATACGGATCTATTTGTAACAATACAATATTATTCCTAATCCAAATAAAACGAGTTTTACGAGTTTTCTTCACGCTTATCAGTAGCGGGGTAGCCAGACAAAACGGATCGCCAAACGCTGACGTTACCTGAGAAGCCAAAATAATGTAATGAAATCAACAGAAAAACTGAATGTTGGTACTATATATATATATATATATATATATATATATATATATATATATATATATATAATATATATATATATATATATATATATATATATATATATATATATATATATATATATATATATATATATATATATATATACGTTTTACGAGTTTTACGAGTTTTTCTTCACGCTTATCAGTAGCGGGGTAGCTAGACAAAACGGATCGCCAAACGCTGACGTTACCTGAGAAGCCAAAATAATGTAATGAAATCAACAGAAGAACTGAATGTTGGTACTATATATATATATATATATATATATATATATATATATATATATATATATATATAAATATATATATATATATATATATATATATATATATATATATGTATATATATATATATATATATATATATATATATATATATATATATATATATATATATATATATATATATATATATATATTATATATATATATATATATATATATATATATATATATATATATATATATATATATATATATATATATATACATATATATATATATATATATATATATATATATATATAATATATATTATATATATATATATATATATATATATATATATATATATATATATATATATATAGTACCATATTTGTCAAGATTACAACATTGGCAACGAATATATTAAAATATCAATTGAAACCTAAGTAATACTGTAATTTATTCCTAATAAAAAAAAATTATATTCATAAAATCTTTATAAATTTCTTGAGTATTATCTATAATTTGAGAATATACTATTAATTAATGTGATCATTGAATTGAGATTGTTATGTAATGTATTGCTAAAAATAATAATATTATAATTTGTGATTGTTATTTAATTTGCTATTAATCATATTGTGTTGATATTGTGTTGAATTATTTAATAAATATTGAATACTATTATTATATATGTATCAATTGTATTTATTATTATTTTGTTACGTATTTTGTTTAATGGAATGTTTATTCTGGAAATAAAGACTTGACCTTCCTCCCTTTTTACGTGACCTTCCTGCAGTATTTTAGACATTCTGTTCTCGAAGGTCAACCGAGCCGGGCCAACCCTTTACAACATATCGTTAAAATAATTACCTTAAGTGATTTAAAGTACGGGGGCAGACCTACAGCATAGGGCCGTGGGTCATCTATTGTGGGTGACTGGCGGAGGGTGAGATGGATGTGGTGCGTACTTTAATAGAGAAGTGAAGGCTTATATCAAAAAATATATTTATTTTTTCAAAACATTTATTTAAAAAAAAACTGCCTAGTAAAGGCTGATTTGAAAAATTCTTTCGCCAATTATCAGGAAGTAAGTAGCTATATTTTGTTTTGAAAAATTATAGTCATCAAAATATGGAAAGGTTTACAAAAGGTACATCTATTGGTATTATTAAATAAAAAAGTTTCATGGATGGAAATTTATTCTGATCAATTATTAATTTAGCCTAATTATTTAAGAATTGTTTAAATTGTAGCATATGCTGGTGCGTACTTATATATTATAAAAAATTGTAGCCCGCAAATTCATATTCTATGCTTTGTGTATTTTCTATAACGCATTTTGTTGATTTGCGGCCCAGATGTTGGTTTAAAGGGACTTTAAAATGCATTGATGCTCTTAGTGCCCCTTCGAAGTACGATATAGAAATGAATTGATAATAGTTCTAGTACTATTAGCAAACTTAGAGAGATTTCGCTGTTGTACCTTTCTCTCTTACTTCTACCGCATACAAATTAAACTAAACCTATTCCTGTTCAGTTCATTCGTAAATTCGAAATACTTGTTAGGTTTGAATTAATGATTTTTAGAGATATTCGTTGACCATGGATCTGTAAAATCTACCAGTATTACGCGCTTTTGGCTTTTAGTACTTTGTCATAGCGCCATAAGTGTGACCGTTATCTAAGACTACCCTACACCTTACCACCAAGTGCTAAGCTGTTCCTACTGCCTCTTTACAGATGTAGCAAGATTTATCGATGGATTTTCTATTTCTTACCGAATTACATTGATCTAGAAGAGTCATTTGGAACAAATTTAGATAAAATTTATATAGTGCTGTCTAATAATTTGTATAGTGTGAAATTTATATAATGCTGCTGTGCTAGTCTAATCAGTTGTAAATTAGGGTGCATCATTTTAAAACTAAAGGGATACAAATTTCTCATATAACTAGCCACTCGTTTCTGTTCGATTTTGATCTCATTCCTTTTATAAATTTCTTATAAAATTAAAGTCTTGACCAGAGCTCTGGGGCTCTTCTGTCTTTTGGAAGTGATGTAAAAATATCATCGTGTGATTTTCCCAGAATATGTGGCTTGGCATCTCTCAGGTATTTATAGAGCTCCAAAGATTTCTTTACCTATATTACACCAAAACTATTTTTGTCCCTAAGTAGAGTTGAGGGGTGCGCCTTCAATTTTTTTGTGACACTTGCATCTAATTTTCATAGGGCCTTCAGAGGACTTTATTAGTAACATATATAAAGAAATGCCAGTTTAGACCTGTTCATCCAAACTTTTTTGACATTACGTATGAGTTGTTGGTCTACATACCTTTACCTTTCGTGACATTGCATATTGAATCATGAGGCGAAAGTCTACGCCGCGCTTTGATTTGTTACCAGAGCGACGAAAATGAAAATAATTCATTCTCCCAGTGGAATTGAACCCACAAACGTTGCGTTGACAGACATACACTGTGCCGCTGCGCCACGACGGCCTTCTAAATCTTCTTTACATTTTCAAATATCTCAATAAAAATTTGTCAATAATAGTAATATATAAATAAACTTATGCTGAGCGAAAATACATAGATTGTTACGTAAATAAAACACTCATTTCGCAAATTATCTACAGAAATGAATATATTATGGAAGTGGGTACTCGAGGGAAATACAAATTATTCTTATCTGACAATTGATTACGCGCCGCGGCATCTGCTCATCAGTTGGATGAAATGTCAAACTGAGTTGAAAATGACAAATGTTTGCTAATGACCCATTGGTTAGATATCAAATAATTTATGTTGTTACATTTAAAATTTTACAATACTTTATTTATTTACATTTGTTTAGAGATGTTTTTCATTAGATATAAAAAAATAATATTTTTCAAAAAAAGATACTATAATAATGATATAATGATAATAAGCTACTATGATAATAAGCTACTTTATTTGTAATAGAAAGATGTGCATTACTATTTTTATTTTTGTTGAAAACCAGTATTGGTTTCCGTTTCCTAGCATAAAGTATTGTTACGGGTTCTTCCGAAATAAAGATAATAAAATGATAAGAAACTTATATTAAAATTAAACTTATATTAAAATAATGCTAAAATACATTTTATATATGTAAACTAACTAACTAACTAACTAATTAAAACTAAATAACGAATCTAGATCCTTAATTCTACTAGGACGCCAGGAGAGTTTTTTTCTATATGCTACAGTTCGACAATGCGTATGTACACGGAACTCTGCCAAAACCAGGCCACGACTATTCCAGGGCGTTCTTTAAAAACCTGGCGGCTGCATAAAATAGCAGACAGCCACTGAGCATAAAGGGCGTTTCAATAGGCCCACAACATTCTGCACAAGAATGAACATCAAAACTAAAAAGTAAATCGCTACTCTTAATAAACAAATTTAATTTCCAAAACTCAATATATTTCTTTGTACATTAAGCGGTCAGTTTAAAGGTCTTTTCTCTCGGCATGACACACGTTATCTTCCGTTCAACTTCATTTTCGTCAAAATCTCCCTACCCGCTCGTTACACATGTAATTTAAACAATCGATAAATATTATTAAAACAAACAAAATAAACAGCTACGCGGAAAGAAAGATTTGAACTCGGGTCGCCCGTAAAATATGTGCTTATAGCCACTGCGCTAACAAACGTCGCAGATGGTTTTTTAATAGTATCTCATATTTATATATGGTATACTTAAACGGACACGTGGGTAAGGTTACTGAGATGAGATGTTCATGGGAGTTTTGGACGTAGTCATAGTTATGCAGAAGGAAAAAATATTTTATAAACCTTTATTGTGTCTGATCAGGCCGTCTTGAACATGTTCTAAAAAAATAAACCTCAATACTTATAAGGTATAAAAGCGGATCTTACTTAACTCAAATTGATTACTTGCTGATCAGACGGTGTCATATAGGCAGGGTGACCAACTGTAAGGTAATTGCTAGGGAAAACCTGACGGCCCAACATCATCTTCTTATCATGGACTATAACGTTACTTTGAAAAAGAAAGTATCCGATAAACGCAAGCCTAAAATCAATAGGTAATTGTTAAATGGACCAATGCATATCAACTTTCTGACTGAGGTGGAGAGTCAAACTGGTTAACACTAAGACTGCTCAGGCGGCATTAGAGCGGGCAAGCAAGTTCTTGCCGTTACTAAGGATGGACGTGCCATCGACAAGACATGGTAGTGGAATGGCCAGATGCAGGAAGTGATTTAGGACTGCGTTCAAAGCGAGTCAGCAATCTAACTGGTCTGAAATCAGACTGGATTACATAGGAGCGAAACATGCCAGCAAAAGAGCTGTAGTCAGGATCCACAGTGAAAGTTTGCCGTCATTATACGATAACCTTGAAATTGGGGAGGGGCAGAAGCTGATACACAAACTGGCACGTGCTCGGGGAAAAGTGACGACTGAGTGCGTCAGAGATTTCTAAGATTGCTTTGCAGTCATGCCTTTGTGAAGGAGAGATGAAGAAGCTACTTCAAGGAGCTACTGAACGTAACGTAACGTTCATAACGTAGCGGATAAGCTCCAAGAACATCGCCTTTGATATGGTAACGTTATGCGCCGGCCTAAGAACTAGGCCAAAAAATGCTTTGATGTACCTCTTGAGTTAGACAACTTGGACGCCCAAGAAAGCGATGGCTAAATGTCAGCACATGAAAGCCAATGGATTGTCCACTAACGATGTTGAACACCGACTAAAGTGGAGAAGGTTTACTGGGAAGGCAGGCCCTGGCAAATAATGTCGGGACTAATGCCAGTCAGATATATTTTTTAAATATGTAGCTAAACCTATTTTTTTTTAATTATCGTATTTATTTGAAAATGATGTAATAATACAGGTACATTTTTAACTGTGGGTAACATGATAAGGGTAAAACGACACGGTAAAATGTATCATGTGACCGCTAAACAATTAGGGAACCCACTCGCATAACCTGCGGAGGATGACATAAACGTTTTTCTAAATTATAGGCACATTTATAAAAACGATTTTTAAAATGCCGACAAAGACTACTTATTCTTCTGTATTTTTATTTCTATGGAGCTCATGATAATTTTATATTCTTGTGTTGTATTTTTCCATACATTCTTTTTGCATTTCACAATTTTTTTTCGTTTCAATTATCGGTGGTATTCTCACTCAGAAAAGGAAATGTTAATTAAAGTAACATAAATAAGTAAAAATAATTTATATTAATATTATACATTTTATAATATATTATAATTAATAAAAATAATTTTACCGAGAAAAAAATCACGCTAAAATCATAAAAAAAGCAAAAAAAAGCACCGACAAGTAAAGTCTGTGGTGTATAATATACATAAAAAAAATTAAAACGTTATCAAAAAATTATAATTTAAGCCAATTACATAACTTAATGAAATCAGGGTAGATTTCATGCAAGATCAATACAAGTATTTTAATTTTTATTTTGAGATCATTTACTTACTAGAGAGAAAAGGATAACATTCTTTAACTTTATGAAAAGAAGGTACTGGATATAAAAATTAATAAAATTTGAAAATTGAGATATTAATAAATAGCATAACTGTATAAATAACATTATTAAAATTTTTCTCCTTAAACTTTAATCAAAATATAATAATTGAAATGTAGACAAGCCTCGGGCGAAGTCTGTTTCGCAGTTATTTTATTAAAGGCGCGGCAAGATTTTTCTCGCGAATTTTCCACTCCAACAGCTGTTTGCTTCCCGAACTTGTTATTGGATGCTGTGCATATTTTCGAAGCTTGATTGAAGTATAGTATTAAATATTAATATTCTCTTACATAATATCTATTAAGTTTTATAGTCTTTTTGGACTCACCGCTCAGCAGTACTTGCGTCCTTACAATAAATACCTTAGAATATATACTATGAGAAGGTTGTCCCTACTTTATATTTACCTTGTTGTAGGTAGACATTTTACTGTTACTTATTTTTCTGACCTATTTCATTCTTTTATCATACAATACACTTCGTATCTTCTCCATGCAACACTCCATTGACGAAGTACTGTATGTTCTACTGAAGTGGTCGAAGGGCCATAACTAAAGTACTGAACTGAACTACTGTGAGTAATCACAAAAGTGCGCCAAGATGAAAAAAATAGGAAATAAGTAGTACAGTAGGTAGTAGTATAGGCTTAGCGGCTTACGGAATCCTGTTTGTTCTTCCAATCTTGACCCAAATCTGATTCTATATACTCAGAATTAACCCGGCACCTGCTATAAGAGGCTCAATTACTTGACATGCATATTGTGGGTGTACTCTTAAAACAAAATGCCCCAATAGATTCCTCCATGCTCACACAATCGCTAATTGTTAAGTGATATAAATTATAATAAATTTACTTTAAAATAAAACTAAAAATAAAACATGTTTTATCCGAAAATATAAAAAAAAAAATTTATTAACTTCACAGACAAGAAAATCGCTACTTAAATCCTCATATCACCAAAATTAAAATTTAGTAGAACAGATACAATAAAAGTAAATAAATGTATTTTTTAGTTTCATATACTCTGTGTGTAAATTTTTTAAGTATTCCATGAATGGTTTTAATGTCCATGTTTTTAATACTATTTTCGCCTAAAAATAGTATTAAAATATAGGTAAAAAATTTTGAATGTCCGAATGTCCCTGAAATATCTGAACAAAATTTCCAAATCTAATAAGAAATTCGAAACTGATTACTTTTTGCGAGGAAGCATAGAGGTCCAAGACGTCAATTCTCCTTTCTACCTTTTTTAAAGACACTGACATATGTCAGGTGAAGGAATCTAATGACTAGTGTATAATGTTTGACTTTTTGAATTCTTTTTCAATATATGCAAAATTTTTAATGTAAACTAATTTCCCAATCCACGACCATCACGTAAAATTGTATTTCTTCCCATATGCAATATATTGTAAATTGCATAATTATATTATCTTATTATGCTTATATAATATCTATAAGAATATCTTTTTCTTAGATAAGAATCTATCTATTTCAAGATATATTTATTATTTTATCTAAAGAAAACCCAACACGCTTATTTGAGCCAGAAATAAAATGAATATGAACTGGTAGGATTTTCTAGAAATCCCAGAGCTCGCCCGAAGCTTTACAATATCTTTGGATTGCAGCGAATCTTGCAAAGCCCACTGGAGGCGCCTACACAAACAAATACTGATTAGGCTTCATATTGCTTTTCAGTTTAAACAAGATTCAAAGTTTAAATAGATACTGTTTTAGTGTCAGATGTCTTCCCTTGCAGGTCCCATTTTAGTAATTTCTGGAGTCAATCCATTTAAAAAGGCCCTTTTATATTTTTATCTAGATAATCCATAAACGTTGCTAGACATTTAAATGTCAAGAGTCACAAAAAATCCATTTATTTTGAATATTACAAATTTTAATATGTTAATGAATGCAATTATATAGATAAATATTTTTATAATATTTGTGCTGTTATTATAAATTTTATTTTTAATGTATTCATTAATATTGTTCTAGTATTATATTACAATTTCGTAATTATTAGATTACTATTGTAAATTGATTTAGTAACTGCAATAGCTTTCACAGTAAATTCCTTGTAGTTTTATATAATTCAACGAACAACGGTACGAAAGCACAGAGATAGAACTAGAACATTAGGTTTCCCGTCTGTTAAAGCACTACTACGGAACTTTAAGTAAACTTAGAGACCATCGAGCAAATACTTGTTCTACTCCATCCTAGTTCTGAAGTGTTAAATATCTTCAAAAGTTTTTATCGCCTCTTGTCATCTACTTTTGATGGGAAAATACCACAATAAAATTATAACTATTTACGAAAAAGAAAATATATTTATTTTCAAATAATGTACACATTTTAGGAATTTAATCCGGTTTTTTTTGTAGCTTCGTGTTGTATTCCGCATATAGGATAGGTAGGGTGAATATATTTTGCATATTCATTCCGCTTTCTGCTGGAGTTTGAGACGTTGTGAAAAGAGTGACGATACTAAACGTCACACGGCGTCAATCTCAAAACGGAGAAATTAAAAACTAATTCCACCGATACGGGACCGAACCCACAACCCATTGTGTTTATATTCAGTCATGACAAAGAGTCAGTCATTGCATCAAGATTTTTTAAAATTTATTACTTTTTTCTGTTATCTAATAACGCGTTTAATTACGATACCCCATATCACATTTTATGGAACAAGGCTAGATTATTATATATTAAAATATTTGTTTTATTAATATATTATAATAAAGTATTATTATTATAATATATTAATAAAACAAATATTTTCTATACCACTCATATATGGCAAGAACCTATTAATATTTTATAAACATATTATATCTAAAATGTCAACACTATTCGTGAAGACTTATACACACGTAGAACTAAGAACAATAAGCAAGTATTGTTTCACGGAAACCCGCATTATTACTACCATAATTACACGGCCATTTCAGGGCACTTTCATAACAATACGTAGTTGTTTAATATGATAATTTAAGTCCAGTACTATGAGTAATCTAAGCTCACGTTACTTGAAACTCGTTATATAGTTTAGTGTCTTTTCTGATCAGAAGTAAATATAGATAGATAGACAAAGAGAAAAGGATAATATATACCGTATCAAGGTTCATTCTATTATTTAAATGACTGATTTAACTATAATGATTGTAATGATTCATACTATATCCAAAAATGACAAAATAAAATACGTATGCCATAAACCATATATGTATATAACTTTTACAAAATATTTCACTTCTCATAAAAGTTATGGCTAGTATTGTTTTAAATCATCATTATCATCATTAAAAAAGTGTACAAAGAAAAAAAAATTTACAAACTTATTTATTAGCACATTAACGAACGTATCTTCGTACTACAGTTCGTAATCCAAACTATGTTAGTACTTCTTGAGTGGATTGATATTCGCGAAATATTTAAAACTTGTCAGTGAATTGGCGAGGCATAGATTTAAAGTTAATTTTTACGGGGCATACAAAGCAGTGAAAAGCATAACAACTAAATTTTTATAATAATTTAAGAAATCTCGTGTCCGCACAGGCCGTCTATCATTTGTCCGTCTATTATTTATAGAATGTATATTACAGGCAGCATTGATCATTTCATATTTGGTTAGATAGGGAGGAGAGATGGAAGAGGGGAGGGTGTAAATATAGTGGGTACACATTTTTCCTATGTTGCAGGTAAAAGTTGGGACCTCAAGTGTTAATTTACTAAATATTCTATAATAAAATAGTAAAAAAATTGCGTACGTTCATTGAATACTAGTTATGTAGGAAGACGTAAAAACACAAATTGAATATAATAATGAAATGCTGCCATTACAGAAAGGATTTAATATGACAAACACCTTTCATTAACATTTAAAAGTAAAGGATCTGTAACTCCTGACGGAGAACAATAGTGCAGCTAAACTATAAGAAATAAGAAAATGGCTCTTTGTTAAAAGTTCTAGAGCGCAATGAGCATTTTTCGTTGACATAATATGTAAATCCAAGATCTAGAACATCTCATGAAGAACCGTAATATATAACTAAACTATATGAAATATAGAAATGGCGTCTTAAAAGTTATTCAGCGTGACTGATATTTTTCATTAATATTTTGATATATAATAATCAAATATCTAAGATCTGCTGTAGAATGTGTTGTTAGTAAAAATTCTCTCTCAATTCTTGCCAAATGATTCTTTGTAATAATCTTTGGGTAGCGGAAATTTGTAAAAATCTCCCTACAGAGATACTAACAACGTAATAAGTTGTAAAAAGCATATAATAATTTTAACGCAGCGCGATGAAGAACTTAGTGGCTTATTAGTCAGAGCGCTTGGCTTGGATGGAGCGCTTCTTTCAATTTTTTATATGTTTTCTTTAAATATTTTTTCTAACCTTAGTGTGTATTAACATTTTAAAAATCAATAAAATATTCTGTTATTTCCAATAAAAATCGTAGCTTTTACTTAACTTATCACACATCATATATACAACTTTACTAAATAAAATTATAATAACATACCTATTCGTCTTATGAACATGATATTATGTTAAATTAGGTAAAGTCCGTTTAATGCGGATTTATTATATACAGGGATTAAGTAGAAAAAGGTATGCGTCATTACGTTAAAAGCCTAAATGTCTCTTCAATGCTTTATGTTGGCAGCTTTACTTTGACTGTAAAAGTTTCAAATAAAAAGATTTCTATTTATATTTTTTCCTTATACACTAAAACGGCAAACTAGATTCGGAAAGAAATAAAATGTCTACTTTCCTTTTTCAAAGCGTTTCTTCGTTAAAATGAATGGTAAATATTGGAGTTGTCAATTAATTAGCATCTCAAGCTTGAAATATAAATTTTCATAAAAATACAATTTTGTTTGTAAATAATGCTATTTTCGCTTAATGAAATATATTTGCGTGTTATGGAAAAATAGGCAAAAAAGTGGCAGGTTCCACTACTCGACAGTGGAATAATAAGCTTAATACATAAATATCATTAGTATTATTTCTTCGTCTTCTACGGTTGATACTGAACAATATGAAACCAATGACAAATGCAATATTTTTTTAAATAAATTCATAAACTTCTTACCAAATGATTATTTTCTTTGGGTAGCGGATTTTTTTATAAAGATGCTAAAAACTAAAATAAATTACAACATATGTTTAAGATATTAATGTCATTTTAGATTATCCTTTTCAATTTGGAGGTCAATACAGACGTTCTAGTAAATTGCAATTATATTTTTTGCTAATAATATAGCCACAATTTGTCTATACAAATAAGGGAAAGATTATAACAAATGTATTTAACAACTTCAAAAATGAAGCGTGGTTATTGTACATAATAAGCACGCTGAAAAGTTGAGGATTAAATTAAGGACTTGGACTACTTAGCTAAGTACTAAGTTTTATGGTAGAATTAAAATAAAGGGATTACGAGTTTAAAGCGCGTAGATGATAACACGAAGCACTCAAAAACTGTAGAGCTGCGCGGTTTCTTTACCGAGCGCTATTTTACTTGTAGGTAGTAAAACTAAGGTCATTTTGAGCGTAATATAAAATAGAATGTTCTTATCTATTTTATTTCATCTCTTTGAACTCCAGAATTGAGTTCAGGAAGTAATAAAATGAATTTTCTAAAGCCAAATTTTATATAAGTAATCCATGTGTGATCCAGGTCATATATTATTTACTTATATTTAAAATTTTACATAAACTTAATAAGTCACAGTTTTGTGATACATTAATAAATATAAAAAAAAAATATTTGTCACAAAAGAATACAGACAAATGTGCTTAGGTAGTTCGAGTAGATTTTTTTAACCATTTTTCCACCAGCCGATGGGAGAATGGTAAAAAATAAAAAAAAATATAAATAGATAAATAAAAGATAAAAAAAATAAAGGAATCAAAAGTGAGTGTTAAGAGAGAGTAGAAGACTCGGTTGACCTTTGAAAACTCGGCCTCGATGATACTGGTATTGATCACGTAAAAAGCTTGGCACTGATCACGTAAAAAGTTTAAAGACACCCTAGAGATAATAAAGCGAAATAGTAAAAAAGTATGGCTTAATTACCAATTGTTTAGACCATCTTGATATTTTTTATTGCCAGTTATAAAATACAAATCCGTTTATTCAGTTATAATTTTGTTATTTATTGTTATTTACGGCACAATTTTAAAATCAACAAAGGGAACTCATATTACATCTAAATAGATGTTTTTTATATTAATCTGATGGAATGAAAATAAAAACTATTTTGATTATTAAATTTGACTTTAACAAATTGAAATACGAAACTGACTGACTGAGCTGAATCATTCGCCCAGTTTTTTTTTTGTGAGTTTAATGCTGTTAGCCCTATTGACCTTGACAGCGACGTTGCCCAGTAGGATTAATTATCACCTCCTTTAACAATAGGCAAAAAAATATCAGTAAAGCTGTTCCACATACAATGTCTGTAGTACTTTTGTTTGTCTGAACTCCACAATGTTAATCATGTTAATATTTGTTCATCATACTATTGCCACGTATCATTTATGAAAAAGTTAAACATATATTACAATATATCCGAAAATCGAATCCAGATCCATACACTGTAAAATATTACATAAAAGTTTGTGGAACAAATAGGAATTGATTAATGAATATGGAAAAGTATCCCATATTACTTTCTGTTATCCCTAAGTTATTTCTAATAAGCGATCAATCTTACCAATAATAATTCCTTTTATTCTTTTCTTAAGTTAACGTGGGTTTCCTATTGTAACAGAGATGGACGTATCTAGTAAGAAAAAGCTTTTCACATTATTTTTACGCGTAATCGAGTAATAAATACAAGGTGATTTTATAACCAACGCTGAAGCTTTCTTTCCGGTTCAAATACGTAAGATTTATACATAGAAGGGGTAAGCTTTGAAGTTAAAAGATATTGTAAGAATTGAATATGCTACTGTATCGTAAAGAGTTCTTTACTTTATACTTTAATCGAAATAAAATGACTAAAATAGTTTACTAAATTTGATTGTCTAAATGTATTGTACTATTGAGACATGTTTCAAGCCGATAAGATAAAGGCAAGCAAACTATCGTCAAGGGATTCAGTGACTGTTCCTCTATATTCAATTTATGGTAGATTAGTTAAAACGATTGTCTACTAACAATAGGTGGCCATAAATGTTTTGTTAATATTATAGATGTAGCGTTATTTGTTAGGCTATGATATAGACTATTTTGATATGACCTGTTTGCAGAAAGCCTAGAATATTCCTTTTTTTACGGTAGTACATTGTAATATTTTTATGTCCTCGACTTAACTCTTGGATGTATTATAATAATTATTAATTTCATATTTATTTTTCTCTTGGATTGTTTTGTGTACAGTGAAAACCGCATTGAGGTCCATTTCGTAATTTTAAGCTATTTTACTATATACTTTTTCTTTCTTTGTTTTTTACCATATCAAGAATTTTATGTAATTAGATCTGTCCTCTATATTTATCTCAGTGTGTTGTATCGATTTACTATATCCATACATATATACATATACATGCCACTTACGTTAGTAAATCAAAATTATTTATAAACCACTATTTTATAATTTACATTATTTATACAAATTAAAATTTTATATTCATTATCATCATCATATCAGCCGGGAGACGTCCACTGGACACAGGCCTCTTACCAGGTCGTCGGTCCACTTCATTGGGGGCTTGCCTACGCTACCAAATTTCATATTAAGTTAAAAAATTACTGCCATATGTTAAATATTCCTATTTCCGCTATATTTAAATTAAAAATATGTGTTCATAAAATCTATTTGAATTTTGAACGTCAAAGATAACATATGCAATGTAATAAATAATGCAAACTGTTACGACGGAACGTAAATGATGGTTAAACCACTTGGGATTTCATCGGGTAAATCGGCCTGCTGTTACATGCATACGTTTTGGGATACATGTTTGTATTTCTATTTACAATTTTAAAATATAAATAATACAGCCTACGTGTATAACAAAATAGCACATTTTATAAAAAAATCCATTGGTGTATAATATATAATTATCGCCTAGAAGAGGCCAAGTAGTTCCTAAGAGGTACATGAAAGACAAATCACAGATTATTTTTTAATATATAGATTGATTGTTTGATAGTAGAGAATACATAGGGTTTTGTATACATATACAGTATTAAAAATATTTATTAAGAACCGTGAGCTAACCCCAGTTTTTATGAAATCTTTCTATGAAAAAGAAATTTATTAACTTCCTCATACAAACTTCGCAATAGCGCAATATGTTAAAGCCATATCACGGCAAAGGTTCTCATTTATATGTATGTATATATTTAAACGAACTTTCTTGTGAAACTGGAACACGAATTTATAATCTCAAACACACGTTTGACTTTGGAGCTCTTAATTTTATAAACGACGCTAGCAATTAGAAGTGAACAAAATTTTGTTTTGCCACCTTTCGGTGGCATATAACAAATTTTAATCATTGATATAAAATTTTACTAATTTCTTTGAACGTTTTAACCCAAATTAAATAAGCTCTTTTTACTTTTCATTAGTTTTAAAATATTAATCCACACTAAGGAAAGAAAAATATTTAAAGGAAACGTATAAAAATTTGAACGTAGCTGGATTTGATTCCGCGCCTCTCGGAACCAATCCAAGCGCTCTGACCACACGAGTACCTTCTCATCAAGCTATGTCGAAATTCTTATATGCTTATTACAACTGATTTATGTTGTTAACAACTCTGTAGGGAGATTTACATATTGCCGGTACCCAAAGATTATAAAGAGAATGCTATTTATAAAATATTATTTATTAGTTTTAAATTGTAACACTTTCAGATTACGAAAAGAAAACTATTTGAAGAAAGTTTTTTCTTTTACCTATTTATAAACAATCGACTTTATAAGTTTACGTAAAAGTAGCACAATGGTAATACAGAATGAAATATTTTAAACAAAAACTAAAATTAGGTAATAATTTACTTTAAGCATAAGAAAATACTTTGTTATTAATAATATAATTTTTTCGCTACTATTATAAAAAATTATATAAATATAATTTCATATTAATTGGTATCGAAAATAATATCGGGATATTCACGCTTCATCAAACAAAGGACAAATCATCAATACATTTCTATGAAAGTAGATTCGTAAGCATCTATTAATAAATGTAGGTGAGTTAGAGAAAATTCGTGCTCTCACTTTTGACAGAAAATAATAGCACATCGTGGAATTATTGGTTCCATCGCACTTTTCTATTACGGCCGTCACTTATTCATCCGAGCATGACTGTGACAAATCAATAGGGATTGAATGAATACGAATCGAAATGATCTGAAAGGTTTCTTTCTGTTCTTTGTCATATTAATGTGCATGCAGGTATTCACATTGTTCAGTATACTTTTTTATGATTGGTGGTATTCATTTATTATAATTATATACTTTAGGTATGACATATTATATGTTGTCGTGTCGTCTGCCTTTGCTCGACGATTTGTGGGTTAAATTCCCACTCGAGGAGAATGAATTATTTTAATTTTCTTCTTCTTTCTTTCAACAAGGCAAACAACGAACACGCAATGCCAGGAAGTGGGGAACGGAGTGTCTTAACACTAGGTTCCGTCTGCCTACGGTTCCCTCAGCCTACCCTGTTATGTGCGGGATACAGCGTAAAGCTAACATAAAATAAACAAATTAAAAAAACACTATATGTTATTTTATTGTATATAAATTAACGATATGCATATGCATATATACATACATATATTCACGCTGTATTCTGCATACATTATGGTAGAGGCATAGAGTACCTAGAACGTCTGATTCACACTTTGATTGGCGGAACTCACCGCCTCGCTTGTTACCGGATTATATATATATATATATATATATATATATATATATATATATATATATATATATATATATATATATATTATATATATATATATATATATATATATATATATATATATATATATATATATATATATATATATATATATATATATATATATATATATATATATATATATATATATATATATATATATATATATATATACTTCAAATTACACTTGATATTATATTTATGTACAATATAGACAATTATGATACAATTCTATTGCTGTTATCTCGATTTATCTCGTTTGTCATAAAGCGATACACATCCGTAAAAGGGCTGCGATAACTGTTTACAGCCCAGCGAGTGAATTTAAACGGTTCAGTAACTGCTACTTAAATTTAATAACAGAATAGTCTCAGTATAAAAATGTAGGTAGCAAAATAAACTTTGAATATAACTTTGTGAAGCTGCATAAAATTGTTTATGACACAGCTTTATCTCAAATATATATATCTATATATATATATATATATATATATATATATATATATATATATATATATATATATATATATATATATATATATATATATATATATATATATATATATAATATATATATATATATATATATATATATAGATATATATATATATATATATATATATATATATATATATATATATATATATATATATATATATATATATATATATATATATATATATATATATATATATATATATATATATATATATATATATATATATGTATATATATATATTTTTATATATATATATATATATATATATATATATATATATATATATATATAATACAAGTTATATATGTACCATTTTTTTATTAGGAGACAATTTTATATGTCATAAGAAAATAAGACATATAATTAATTAATAAATCTAGCAATTTCAATTTCAATTTCAAAATTTGCTGTTGATATTTTTCAGTACTTTTGTTAAGAGTTTTGAGAAACTTTAATATTTACGATGATAAAAATAAAACTTAACAGAAATTAGCTGGAATTGTACTTGTATCTTATATAGATACCATTTCTTCATATAACTAGATCATATTTGCCAAATATTCTACGGTCAAATTTACCACGGTATAATTTTAGACAAGAACTTTGTAGATACGCTTAGGGGTCAAAATTTTCGACTTGATTAACTATGTACAAGTACAACAAGTATGTAAGTTCCAGCACTTAAGTTTAATCAGGTATGTATGAGTGACATATCACTAGACTAAACATACAACTATACTTACTACTGCTAGAAACATGCTACTTATGGCTATACTAGCTTATAAATTTTGATATCAATATAATTATACAATGTTATGTGATCATTGTAGCGTTATTTGATATGTTTTCAATTTCACCTCAATCTATGGAAATTATTGTTTTTATTTTACTCGGAGGCCACAGTAGACTGAATTTTTTAAAATAGCAATGTTTTTCAATTTCAATGGTTTTTTTGTAAAGGGTCTTTCCTTAATCTTCTTTTTTTTTGTAAATCCAAATTTCCTTTATTGTACCTAAAGTAGTTATTATATAACACAAAAAAAAAGTTTACCTGTTATTTGCCATAAATTGTCTATTACATACCATAAACCCCATGACGTAAACGCTACATTCACTATATAATAATTAACTAACTTCTTTATATTGGCCGTATAAGACACTACTGTTTTTAGTAATAAAACTTATCAATTAATTTATATATTTATATTATATGGAATTTTACGTAACTGCAACAAGAATTTTAATATATAATTATATTTACTTTGAAATATTGTATAGTAAATTTAGTGCAAATTAATTACTATTTAAAATATTTAATAGTTTCTTATAGTTTAAAATATTTAATATTTCATCTACAGCGTTTTGTTCTTATTCTGTCATTAATCAAGAATGTATGCGCGCGACAGCGGTACTGAAACTATTTCCGACTTTTACAATCTGCTTTGTAATTAATGGGTAAATTATTTATACTATTAACTATATACAAACAATTAATATCGTTCGATAGAAACAATTGTAAGTTAATGACAAAAAATATATAACTGGCTCAGAGTCAATGCATTTTCACAAATACAAACGAATGAACGAATGAACATCATACAAAATTGTGCTAAATTACGAAGATTTTTTGTAATTATTATTTTATATTATTTTTTTTTCCTTTCACGTCCATTAAAAATCCACAGACACACAACAAAACAATAAAATATAACAAAAACAAACATGACTTTATAATTTCCACCAAAATATTCACTAAAAAGAATAAAATATAAGGCATTGTCCCCGTCAAGTGCGATAAGGTTCTCCACGTTAAGGAAAGAACCGAGTGGATTAAGAGAACGATGTGAACTAATCCCGCTGACCTATCTGTAAAGACCTAATAAATTGAATTTATTTCCTTTGAAGGATTTATTGGAACTGCTGTGCTCAATCTTGATCAATGAAAATGTATTGATAGATATTATCTTTTTGCTATTAATATTGTATTTTATTTGATGTTTTATATGTAAATTTTATTTTACATAGCTACGAGTATATAGCATCTCATTTGAATGCAAGTAAAAGAATAGCAATATATGCATATGTATGTATGTATGATGTGAAACTATACTCAATGCTAATTCTTTTATTACAAAATAAATGAAATGCGTCAATATATAACAATAATTAATATTTGTACTTACAAGCTCAGAACAGTCAAACTTGAAACAAAGTCGTAGGCTTCATTAACTCTTGTCTTCGCTGGTCGAGCTCAATATGTCTAATCAAATATAACCTAATCAAGTTGCATCTTTTATACAATTTACTACAAGTTACTTAAAACCATAAAGAATAGAGCTGCTACGGCTAGCCAATAGAGATACTTACTACAATCGGTCATACGTTAACAATATTTAAAATATTCAAAGTATTTAAAAGTATTCAAAATTAACAGTTTCTTAGTCAACAATATTCTTTTTCGTATTAATAACATATGTTTGTCAGTCATTTAGACAAAAAAAAACATATTTTTCAGATGAGCTCTGTGGTTTGAATAATAGAGGCATTTATTTGTAGTTATTGTATCAGTAAGCATTAAACGGTCGTCTTTTTTATAATAAATACAGGTTTATATATATGTTACAATACGGTATTGTTGGATAGCCCTACTATTATAGATAGATTGGTACTCTTTCAGTTCATAGAAAACGGGTAACTATATTAATTAATTTTAGAACTAATATATGTCATCAAAGATCTGTCTGTACTTTTTTTCTACGCTTGTTAGTTTTGTATTAATACAGTTTCGATGAAAACGCCAGATAAAATCCAAAGCTCAAGAAGGTAAGAAATTTTTAATAAGTAATTACCTTAGTTAAACATATTTTATGTCATCTTCGTGTTATAATAATTATTTTTGTTATATTGATTAATTCTCGAAAAATGAGGAAAGATGTCAACTTGTATAAGACATGTTTTCACTGTGCGAATCGAAAGAAATAACTGATCGCAGGAACCATAAAGTGGTCATAAAAGATGATGAGCTTGGTTGGCTTGGTGTATTTCTATTCAATGTAATTCTGATATATTTGAAGCAGTGTTTTCAAGGGGTCGTCTACCAAAACCGCCAACTTAACAGCAAACAACTACGTAAGCTAACATACCTCAAGAAATAATCATTTATATTATATTTTTAGTATGGCACTTCTCTTATCGTATGGGATTTCTCTTACGCGATATGGGAGATAGCCTAGTACCTATCGGATATAACCTTCTTTTTTTGGTATCACAGAGATAAAGCAAAAACATAAGAAAGGCAAAAAAATATTGTATAATATAATATAATATAATAAAATAAATCCTATTTAAAAAAATCTATTTTTACGATTTTTTTTCTCCTTCTATAAAAAGAATGGCATCTCATTTATGTAAACAGTTTAATAACCTTTTATTAACAAAGTATTATGACAGTAAATTCGCTTTTAATAAAATAATGCTTTACATTAAAAGTTACTTCATCTGTAACAAGGAAGTTAAAAAAAGTTTGACACTCTTAATAATTTCACCCCTCGGCCAAATAATTTAATCAAAGTTGAGGATCGGCTAAGGGACTGCTAATTTGATTTCTGTGTTCAAAGATTATAAGCCTTGTTATATAGTATTGTTATCATTTCAAACAACAATTCTGTTGATTAGAAAGAGACCGTAAAATATCGATATCTCTATAATTTTTTTTATTTATATAGAGTTAAATTTTATCTCCACGTATCTACTGAATAATATAACTTAATATATATTTACCTATGCATTGGGTAACGCTCCAAGTGAGATTTGTATGATCATTGAGTACAATTTGAAATACGACAGCTTAAAGCTAAGTTCATAAACCAGCACTTTACTGTTTTATTTTTAATCCAACGACTTATAATTTCACTTCACTAAACTTCTTAAGTTTATTTCTCAAATATATATATATATATTTTAAGTGTAACCCGTAGGAGTTATTTTGAATGCCGTACATGACTCCTGCCCTTACAAGATCTAACTTATAAAACTTGCTATGCCATATTTAAACTATTTGTATTATGCGATATAAAGCTAAGTTCATAAACCAGCACTTTACTTTTTTATTTTTAATCCAATGACTAATAATTTGACTTCACTAAACTTCTTAAGTTTATTTCTCATTTACAAAATATATATATTTTTTTAAGTGTAACCCGTAGAAAATATTTTAAACGCCGTACATGACTCCTGCCCTTACAAGATCTAATTTATAAAACTTGCTATGCCATATTTAAACTATTTGTATTATGCGATATAAAGCTACATAAAGAGAACACACCACACAACGCCCGCATTTAATAGTTCAGAAATAAAGAAATAAATTTGCGGGCGTACTATTTATTATCATTCCCTGAAAAATATATTTTATATTTAGCTTTATTTTCCAGGTTGGCACACAATGCAAATTATATTATTATAATAGCTCACCCTAAAGCACCGTTTTAATAATATTGTTGAACAACATTGTATGCATCTATGCCTTTGTTGTCTGTCGAGTACGATCATAAACGTTATGTGCTTAATTACAATTTTATATACTTTGCTAACAGCTAATTAACTGTAATGGTCAAACGAAATAAGTTTTGTTTCGGAGTAACATTCTACGTTATTTATCTATGTACGAGTAGATAGGCACTTAGCTAGTTTAACTTTAATTTTTAATTGTAATTTATTCTTCATTTATGTACAATTTCATTCCGTATTCCGTATACAGCAGGGTAGGATGTAAAATAGGATACTGCGCCATACACAGTATAGTTCGAACAAAGCTCTTGAGTTTCTACAACTATCATGCTTTGTGATAAATGGTGCATTTTCATAGTTATCATCGTTCGAAATATAAAAACACGATAAGAGATTCATATAATAAGTTTTTCAATATTTAATGTTATATATGTATTTATACAGAGGGTGTCTAGCCAATTATCTGTCCGATATTTGGTTTTCGGCATACGGGTACGCGACCCCGGGGCCTCGAGCCACCACTTTCATTTCCCTATCCAATCCATGTAAGTGGTGTCCCTCCCCTATACTCCAAGTCTTTCTGCCTTTTATTCCCTTTCCTTTCTTGGTTTCTCCCAGTAATGGGTTTGGAGGTCAGATGGCAATCGCTCCACTAAAAACCACTTCGCCACTAGTATGGAACGATTTAGAAAAAAGCTGGGTATGGCTAGGGCGTCGCCGTTAAACGACGCGCAGGCACATTGCCCTACACCTGCGATAAGTGGGCAAGGGCTACCGTGTCAAGTACGGGCACGGCTAACGACGTCAGTACCCAGACGGAAACTCCGCTTTGCAACATGGAATATTGGCTTTCTAACCGGACGATGCAGAGAACTCGCAGATGTACTCATGAGACGTCGGGTCCAGTGTGCTTTCATTCAGGAAACTCGCTGGAAGGGCAATAAGTCTCGTAACATCGGGCAGGGTTACCGCCTTATATACACTGGGTCACCTACGGGCAAAAACGGTGTAGCGGTAGCGCTTTCTGAAGAGCTTCAGAATGGGCTTCTTGAAGTTGACCGTCGCTGCGACCGCTTGATGCGGGTAAAGGTACTGATCGAGGGCGTAATCACAAACTTAATCAGTGCTTATGCTCCCCAGGCGGGTTGTAGCGCGGCTGAAAAGGAGACTTTCTGGGATCAGTGTGAAGAGGTCCTACTCGCTATACCGTCTACCGAAGCAATCTTAGTTGGGAGGGACTTGAACGGTCACGTGGGTAGGGTCGCTGAGGTGTATGAACGTGTTCACGGGGGTTTTGGATATGGTCTTCGCAATGCAGAGGGAGAAAATATTCTAAGAACCTGCATTGCGTCTGATCTGGCCATCGTGAACACTTTCTTCCAGAAGAAACCTCAGCACCTTATAACGTATAAGAACGGGTCCCACTCAACTCAAATTGATTATTTGCTGACTAGACGGTGTCATACAGGCAGGGTGACCAACTGTAAGGTCATTCCCGGCGAAAGCCTGACGGCCCAACATCGCCTCCTTGTCATGGACTATAATGTTACCCCGAAAAAGAAAGTAGCCGAGAAACGCAAGCCTAGACTTAAGTGGTGGTTGTTGAATGTGCCGATGCAGACCGACTTCTTGGCGGAGGTGGAGAGTCAGAATCTACTGACTAACACCGAGACCGCTCAGACTGCATGGGATCGAGCTCATTCAACAATCATTGCGGCGGGCAAGCGAGTTCTTGGTGTTACTAAGGGTGGGCGTGTCATCGACAGGGAGACATGGTGGTGGAATGACCAGGTGCAGGGGGTGATTCAGGAAAAGAAGGCTGCGTTTAAAGAGTGGCAGCATTCCAACTCTCCTTAAGACAGACTGGAGTACATTGCAGCGAAACGGGCCAGCAAAAGAGCTGTAGCCAGAGCCCGCAGAGAAAGTTTGTCGCCATTGTACGATAAACTTGAAACTGTGGAGGGGCAGAAGCTCATATACAAACTGGCTCGTGCTCGGGATAAAGCGACGCAGGATATTACAAAATGTCTTTGCGTCAGAGATTCTCGGGGCACGTTGCTTTGTAGTCATGCCTCTGTGAAGGAGAGATGGAGAAGCTACTTTAAGGAGCTGCTGAACACTCAGCAGTCTTGTAGTCTTCCTCCTGAATTATCTCCTAACCTCGGACTTGTTGCTCCAATAACCCGTGACGAAACTCGTAATTGTCTTCGACGCATGAAGAACGGAAAAGCGGTAGGACCTGACGACATCCCAATCGAGGCGTGGAAATTGTTGGGCTCTCTTGGTGTGCTTATACTTACTGACCTGTTTAACCGTATCTTGAATACTGGAAAGATGCCACATCAGTGGCGGCAGAGCTTTATTATCCCTATTTACAAAGGAAGGGGCAGTGTTCAAGATTGCGGTAGTTATAGGGGCATTAAGATTATGAGCCACACCATGAAGCTCTTCGAGCGCATGATCGGCCTCAGGCTCCGCCAAGAATGTACTGTCTCTGAGTCTCAGTATGGGTTTCAACCAGGATCAGGCACTATGGATGCCATTTTTGCCCTCAGAACTTTGATGGAGGCTTACAGGGTAAAAAGGAGAGCTCTGCATGTGGCCTTTTTGGACCTGCAGAAGGCCTTTGACTGTGTGCCACGTCAGTGTATCTGGTGGGCATTGCGATCCAAGGGGATCCCTTGAAGCCTATATTGAGGTTATCAGAGATATGTACAACGACTCCGCTTCAGTGGTTAGGACCGCTGTTGGCGACACCAAGCCCTTCCCGATTACAGTAGGGGTTCACCAGGGCTCAGCTCTTAGTCCGTTCTTATTCAATGTAGTGCTGGATACTGTCTCGGCTGACATCCAATGCCAGCCTCCGTGGCTGATGATGTATGCCGATGACATAGTACTCATCGATGAGAACCGACTGATGCTGGAGCGTAAAGTGAACGCCTGGAAGGGTGCGCTTGAAAACGGTGGTCTCAAACTGAATGTGTCGAAGACCGACTACATGGCTTGTGGGAGCCCGGACTCGAGCACCATCCATATCGGGCCTGAGCCAGCCGTTAAGTCGGAGAAGTTCAGGTACCTTGGAGCCGTTATGCATGAGTCTGGAGGCATCGACCACGACATCCATGCCCGTATAAACGCTGCCTAGGGCCAAATGGCGGGAGGTCACTGGTGTGGTCTGCGATAGCAGAATACCGCCCAAGCTCAAGGGACTGATATACAAGAGCATTATCCGACCTGTTCTTATATACGGCAGCGAATGTTGGCCAACATTATCTCGCCACACTCAGGAGCTTCACGTCACGGAGATGAAGATGCTGAGATGGATGTGTGGCGTGACGCGGTCCGACCGCATACGCAACACATTCATTCGAGGTAGTCTTGGGGTCCGTGACGTAGTGGATAAGCTCCAAGAGCGTCGCCTGAGATGGTATGGCCATGTTATGCGCCGATCTGAGAACTATGTCGGAAGGAAGTGCCTTGACATGTCTGTCCCTGGAGTTAGACCACCCGGACGCCCAAGGAAGCGATGGCTGGATGTCGTGACACAAGACATGAGAGCCAATAAATTATCCACTGAGGATGTTAAAGACCGTGCAAAGTGGAGTAGGCTCAGTCGGAAGGCAGACCCTGGCAAAAGCCGGGACTAATGCCAAGAAGAAGAAGAAGATGTATTTATACAGTATAAGATCACCTCTTAATGTATAAGATACTAGAAATATAATGCACGCTTTGCCGCAAAGCTCTCTTTATTTTTAATATGTGAATGTGTTTTGAAGCTTCTAAATGTACACAAATAAATATACTTTACTTCGCTTTATAGATAGCAACATTTTGAAGGATAGCAAATAATATAAATAAAACATTATGGATATCAGCAACTCCCCTTAAGCGTTTGAAAACATTTGTACATATGTTATACCTATATTGATTTTTAACTAAAATTGAGTTTAAATATTTATTTTTTTCTCTTTCAGCTTAACGTAAATATTGTATAGCAGTGTAGTTACACTCCAGTATCCATTTTCTGCATAAATTCCATATATTTTCTGCTGAATGGTAAAACTCAACGACTTACGATGTCTTACCGGAGCAGGAAAATTAAAATAATTAAAAAAATTATTAACTTAAGTTAATTTAATAAATTCACTAAAATCTGAAAGGTGTTCCACTGCACCTCATTGGTTGACACCAAGAAATCAAGAATATCGTATTTAAGGAAGCACTGTCGTGAGTACTATAATTTAATATACAACAATAAATATTTGTCTCTAAAATAGTTTTTATTTTCATTATAACTGCGAGCTAAGCGAACGTGAGAAATAAGGTTAAAATATACGATATCTTATATATATCCGATATGGTCTAGTGGCTAGGATACCTGGCTCTCACCCAGGAGGCTCGGGTTCGATTCCCGGTATCGGAATGCTACTGCTCCCAAGATGCATTAATTTTTTATTTTATATCTAAAGCTTTTTTTAAATTGGGATATTATTAACTATAATATTTTCATAAGACTTCTTGAAATATGTTAATATTGTAAATATATCGTAGCTGTCATGGCGATGTGGGGCAGTGGTAATGGATGGAATGAACTATGGATAACTATGGGATCATTCCCATATTAGAAAAATAAATAAATTTCGTTTCGCCGCTCACAAAGGGGTGACAAAGTGCGAACGACAGTCACTCAACACGCTAAAAAAACACCATATTCTACATTTTTCTGCATTTTTTCCTTTTTTGGTTATATGGTTAATGTTGTTAGCCTTGTTGGCCTTGACAGCAACTCCAGGTGGGTAGGGAAGAGAGTACTCTCTCCCTGAGAAATAGCAAGCACTACGTGGCCGCTAAGAGAAATTGACCCTGGCTTACGACTGCCGAGCAGTTTTTTGTATAAATCAAGCTCTTTTTAAAATATAAGCAGTTGCATTCACTCACTTTTACAAACACACTATAAAAATTACAATTTTGTCACAATAGTAATAATGTGCAAAAAGCTCTACTTTTATGATAATATACATAATAGCCCAAATAACATGTTATTGACACCATACAGTAATACAATTGAGAGTATCAATATATTGCCCATAAAATATATCACTGAGTATTCTAGTAAGAGCTTTGCAGATACAGACTCGTATATTGTTTTATGACCTTCTGTTTTGATGCTTTCAGACTGATAAATAGTAAATGAGCGTAGAAATGCCTTAATAGAAATGGCAAATGAAAATGTTATATATTTATAATTAGATTATATACTATTTAGTTAGAAAAGTTATTATTTAAATTACATAATACATTCTACAGATTTTTTATTGAAATTGTAGCTATTATGCCTACATATACCTAAAGATAAAAAAAATAAGAAAATCAAATGACCTAAAACAAAACAAAAAAAGAAACGCGACAATTTAAGAAATTCGATATTTAATCGTTTAACTAGAGATCTAATCTCTAACTAGAGTCTAACTAGAGAATAAAATAATCATTTGAAAAAAAATATTTAAAATTTTATAATAAGTTCTTTTGTTTTCGCGATATTTATACATATTAAACAAAACACACATTTATTTACATGTGGTAGAATGGCTGGTTGTCTCTCAGCTGTGGATGGCTTGTTGGTCTTCTTACAACGCTGGAGGGGAACTGGCAGCTTGTTCTGATGAATGCATTTTTCACCAGATGAAGTTCGTCCCCTAGATGCAGCGTCACAGAGGTGGTGGGCTATGTGTAACAAAGATTTGATAACGGTAGATAACTGTGTAGGGTGATGGTGATTCAATGATGAATTCATTGAATTTAATGAAATTGAAGAGCTCCCAAATACACCACATTAGAGGATACAGTCAGCTCATTCTGCAGGAATCCAGGGCAGTACGCGAGGCAACTCAGAAATCGTTGGCGGTAGTCTTTTATAATAATTATATTAACTGACAGACGAATGCTACCTCACCGTCTACCCGAGACCACGGACTACTGTAAAATGTTCAAAACGTCGGGTTTTTTAAAAAATGTCAATAAACACGATTAATCCGGCTAAACTGGTTTATTTAATATGTAATATTTCATACTTTGTTTATTCAATTTAAATTTGTTTTGCTTATTTATATAAGTAAAACAAATTTAAATTACGAATATAGACTAATAAATCATAAACCTGCTCATAAATCACAAACCAAACAAAATATCAAAGATTCATCGTTTCTATTGGCTTCATTACAATATATTACAGATATAAAGGGATGACTGCTTTTTTATCAGGGTGTTAAAAGGAAGCTCG